>MVAP01000045.1:0-140896 GCA_014825765.1 Cystofilobasidium macerans | reverse complement strand
GGAGGGGCACCTCCGCTGCTCGGGCAGGCACCCCCTACAGGGGGTGCCTCCACCGTGGAAATTTTTATCCGGCGGCCTGGCCATGCCTGGTCCTCACCCGCCCGGACATCCCGGCGCCCCCCCCCCCCCCCCCCCCCCCCCCCCCCCCCTCTCTCGCGCGTGATGCCTCTCCTCTCCTGCTCGATCCACTTCTCCCTCGGACTTCCCTAGCTTCCAATCGGAAGCCGACTCTGAGCTCTCCCTCCGGGAGGGCGACCTCGTCCTCGTCCACCGATCCGGCGGCGTCGGCTGGGCCGTCGCAACGCTCCTCTCGGCCGAGGGCGAGCCGCTCCTCGACGACGGCGGGACCGGCCGACCCGAGACGGAGGGTCTCGTCCCGTCTGGCTACCTTAGACCGCTTCGGCCCTAGCCCTCTCCTGCCCCCCCTTCTCCCGCCTCCGCCTCTGCTTTTCTCGTTCGAAACCTGCCTGCTTGACCCGGCGCTTCCCTCACATACACGACGACATGATACCCTTCTCTCCCCGCAGGCGTGATCCGCTTTCCTTAGTTCAAGAGTCTTCAGACCCGAGCCAAGAAAGAGTCAAGAAGCGAAGTTTTTTTTTGGGGGGGGGAGGGCTTCATTTTTGGGTTCGTTTACTCCTCCATGGGATCACCCTCCCTCTTGGCCCCCCGCCGCTGAGCGGCCGCCTTCTTAGCCCGCCTAGCCTGGCCCTTGGCCTCGGCCGCGGCAACCGCCCCGGTCAGCTTGCCAGCCCGGGCGAGCGCGAGCAGGAGCTGGTGGGCGAGCGAGATGTGGTTGTGTCGTCGAAGCTAGGCCAGGGAAAGGGAGGGAAACCCAGGAGAAAGAGAGGTGGGGGGGGGACGAAGGAATGTAAATCGGACGCAGACAAACGCTCTTGAGGGTCAGCCATTTCGTCTAGTGCGCGCATGAGAGGGAAGGGACCGCTCCAGGCAGTTGATCAAAAAGAAAGGGAGGAGGGGGGGGGGGGGAAGGTGAAGTGGCTCCCTCGGGACACGCGAAATAAAAGAACGCACCGAGTTCTCAAACGCCCACCGCCTACGCTTCTGCCGCTCGTCCTCGAGCCGGCCGAGCGCCACCGCCTCGGCCGCCGGGTCGTCCGTCGCGCTCGCGTTCGCGAGCGCCCGCTCGAGCCCCGGTAGCGGATCGGCCGTCAGCCCGAGCAAGGAAAAGTGGAGGGACCCCTCCGGGTACGAGCCGATCCGGGTCTGGATCACCTCGCGGGCTTTCGCTAGCCACCCTTCTCCTCCGCTCGTCGTCGGGGGCTCGCTGTCGCTGCCGGTGGTGCTGCTGCTGCTGCTGCTGATGGTGTCGGACGAAGAGGTGGCGCCGGCCGCCACCGGGGGGAGGAAGGACCCGTGCGAGCGGGGGAAGGGCTGGAGGCCGTCGAGCTCGTACAGACGGCCGTGGGAGGGCAGGTAGGCGACAAAGTGGAAGGCGTCCTCGCGGTCGGCAATCGAGCCGCCGAGCGAAGGGTCGTGGGCGAACGGGTCGGCCCGGGCAAACGAGTTGTGGACGGCTCGGATCTGGGGATCGGGTCGGGAGGCGGGGGGGCGCAAGCGAAAGGGGGGGAAGAGGAGGGGATTCCAGGCGCGGGCAGTAGGATAGGTCAGCCGGGCCTGGCTGGGAGAGACCGAGGCAGGGAGGCTTGGGGAGCAAGGAGAAAGGGACGGGGAGAGGGTGGCGCTCTCCATGGTTACCCGTCCCCCAAATCCACAAGGGCGATGAGGAGAGGGGTGAACCAGGAAAACCCAAGAGCATCGCGCGCGCGAGGGAGCGGGAGAAGTTGGAGGGGAGGAAAGGGGGGGGGGGGGGAAGAGCGTTGCTCCATCGATTCGCACCTTGTCCGAGTTGCCGATCGCATAGCCCAAGCTCTCGGGGTCCATCCCCTGGCCGAACTCGCGGAGCCCGCTCAGGTCTGGACCGAGCGACCAGTCGGCCGACGGAGCCAGGTTGAAGACGGTGTTGAGGAGGGCGAGCGAACCGCAGGCGTTGTTGATCACCTTGTTTTTTTCAGTTTTTGTTTTGGGGAGTCGAGTCGCATTCACGTGGCGGAAGAGTGGGGTAGGGCGAGGGGAAGACGAAGGGGAGGTCGATGAGGAGGGTATGGCCCATCCGAGAGGACGCGAACGAAAGGGATAGGAAAAAAGGGTGGAGGGGACGAGGACGGACCCCCGGCGGATGTGTGCGCGCGGAGAGAGAGAGGAGGGAGGTAGGAAGGGAGAGGAGGGAGGTAAGCGAGTGAGTGAGCTTTCTGCTGATTTCAAAGAGGGGAGCAGGCGGTCTCGATCTCTTAAGGGAGAAGAGGGGAGGGCCTCCTGCGACACACTGCCGACTTGGACCCGTCCAGCCGGAGCGGGGAGGGGGGGCCAAGAAAGCGGGAAGGGACGTAGGAACAAGGGGGAGGGGGGGAGGGGAGGGAAGATAGGTGCGGTTCCAACCGGTTAGACATCCCAGTGAAGGATCTAGCTCTGGGTAGGGGTTTCCTCCTGTCGGACGGTCCGGTTTCGTGTCCTTCAGCTGGGCGGGCTGGGGATCCACCGACACGACACGTCACGACACCCAGGATGGAACCCCGGCCGGTCGGTCGGTCGGTCGGTCGACGAGCCCAGCCAGCCTACGACGCGAGGGGGGCTTGCTCTCCTTACATCCCGAGAGCCGCCCCTCTTTCGACCAATCAACGAACGACCGACCGACCGACCGGGAAGAAACGCAAAAGCAGAAACGAACAAGGGGACGGAACGGGAACGGGAATGGGAACGGGAAGGCAAGGGGGGAACGGACGGACCTGGTGGCAGAAGAAGCCTGGGAAGGTTGGGTCGAGCTCTCCCGCCCGGTCCGACTCGGTGAGCCCGCCGACGTACTTGAACAGGAAGATGAAGGCTCTTTTGGGTGGGAGGGTCCAACCAGGAGGAAGGAGGTGGGAGCCCCCACAATTGCGGGCGTCAGCCTAGCCTGTCTCTCTCTCTCTCTCTCTGTTTTCTCTGGCCACGGGCCACGAGGAAGCAGGGGGCGAGTGTTGGGAAGGAAAGAACGACGACGACGACGAGACAAAACTACTGACTTGATGTCGCCGAGCTCGGCGAGGGCTCCGTCATCGAGGCTCCAGAGGTCCTCGACCTGGAGACCTCTGACGCCGAGTCCGTCGAGCAGGGCGGTGAAGACCGAGGGGTCCCTGGATAAGAGAGATCGATTGATCGCCCACCGATCGATCAACAGGAAGGAGAAACGAAACATTCATTTCCATCAGCTCTCTCTCGAGGGTTCGGGGATCTCTCTCTAAGCCCCCTTGTTTCGAACGGACGACGGACGCTGGAAACTCCCCCCTTGCCACCCGCCCGCCCGCCTGCCTGCCTGCCTCTGCCCTTACCGACGGGAGCTTGGCTGGCTGAGGCAGGCGGACGGAGGGAGCGAGGGCGAGCGAGCGAGCCGATCCTCGTCCGGGAGCTGCGGGAAGAAAGGAACGAAAGAGAGGGGAGGGGGGACGGACGACTCGGTCAGGCTCCAGCCGGCGCTGTCATCATCGTCATCATGGTCGACGGCCATGAGCGCGGGTTCTTTGTTTGTGTGTGGGTGAGAGGAGACGAGAAGGGAGGGAGGAGATGGTTCGAGGGGAGGGGAGGGGGAGGTGTCGCTGGCTGTCTTGGGCGACGCGTTCGTTCGTTCAGCGCTTCATGTCGAGATCGATCAAAGAAGGTTGACAACAGAAGACCCCCTTTTTCCCATCTCTTCCGCTCACCAGAGGACATCAGGGACTGCAAGAAGCGAGGAAGGTACGTTTTTACATTTCCCAAAAACAGCACAAAACAGCTCGAAGCTCTCGCTGATTTAGTTCATCGTTCGCTTTCCCACCCGCGATCGAGTCCATCCAGGTCGTCGAACGTACGTCTTCCTGATCGAGCTCTAGCTGTCCGGAAAGTCTCCTGCTTTCGTGGTGCCCCTACGCTGTTTGCCGTTTGGTTGGGTTGGGTTCCACCACGATGGGGTTTTCTGGCTGTCCCTTCTTGGGGGTTCGTCCGTCGTCGCTCCCTTTCTCGGGGTCGCTTCCCTTCAGAAACGGCGGTCGGTCGGTCGGTCGGGGTCTCCAGTCGGGTGCAAGCAACCCCTCCGCTTGAGTCCCCCTTCGTGTGAGTGTAAGTGTGCCGCTTGTGAGAGGTTGAGCAGCGGCGAAGAGAGGGAGGCAGGCAGGCAAGGGAAGGGTGAAGGGTGGGCAGCATGGGTGGGTAGGGGGTTCCTTGTTGTAACCATGAGGTTTCATGGATTCTGTTCTCCGGCCCTTCAAACAGTCGTATGTATGTTCAACCCTCTCCTCCTCCTCTCGTATCCCCCCTCTCCCTTTCATCCTCCCCGTTCTATCCGGCCACCAGGTCTCCGAGCCGACCGGTTGCCCTTCCCCCCCCCCTGAGCAGCGCCGACGGAGTGCGTTTCTTGGAAAGATCGCGGTCCTAGGCTGGAATGGAGATGAAGGAAGAACCGCTTCTACTTCCACCGCTGCTGCTTTGAACGTCGGTTCCGACTTCCCCTTCCCACAACCCCGCTCTCCCCACTCCCACGACCCCCCCACTCCGACGACCGACGACCTTAAAACTTAGGCCTTGACGGCCGCCTCCAGGACCGTCAGGACGTCGACCTCGATCTGAGCCTCGGCCTTGGCGAGCTCGGCCGAGGCACTCGCCAGCGTCTGCTGGGCGGTCGCGAGCGAGCTCTTGACGGCAGCCAGGTCGAAATCGGCCAGGTCGTAGGCCTCGACCGCGTTGACGGTGCACGTGTTGTTAGGGTGGACCGAGGCGAAGCCCGACGAGACTTTTTGTTTGGGGGGAGGGTTGACAAGAGGAGGAGGAGGAAGAGGGGTGAGCGGCGGAGGAGGAGGGACGCACGGAGGGAAGTCGGACGAGCGGGAAGGGGGGAGACGGAGGGAAGGGAGAGAGGGGACGGGGTGGAGGTTAAGATAGAGTGGGTTTTGGGAACCAAGGAAGGGGAGGAGTGGGGGGGGGGGAGGAGAGTTCGGTCCACCGCCCTCTCGGCGCGATCCCATCGCCCTTCTTTCGAGAAAGAAGGCTCGGAAGGGGATCGATCGATAGGGGTCCTTTTTCGAGAAGGACCGTGTGCGGGAGTTGAGGGAGTCCGTAGGAGGAGGAGGAGAGGAAAAAGCGACACGTCCGCCGGAGGGCTGAGGAGACGTTCGTTGGCGTGTGCCCCCAGGGACGATGAAGGAGGTCGACGACCGGCGCCCAGGCTGCTTGCTGCCCGCCTCCTCCTCATCCCCCCTCCCTCCCCTTCTCCTTCCGGCTGGCCCCCTCCACCGCACGCGGAGCCAACAACGAGGGGCAAGGGGGGAAAAGGGCCAGAGCTAGGCCGGAACCAAGGGAGGGAGATCGAAAAGTGATAGGAAGAGGAGAGAGAGAGAGAGAGAGGGAGAGGAAACAACGCACTGAACCACTTCTTGGAGTTGGCCCCGCTCTCGATCACCTCGAGGACGCCCGGCTTGAGCGCCTCGAGCGTCGGGACGTGACCGGCCAGGATGCCCATCATGCCGCTCTCGGCGGGGATGTTGACCTGCTCGACCTCGGACGAGGCAAACATCGTCTGTGAACGGACGGGCAAGGGAGGGGAACGTCGACGGGGGAGGAAGGGGGTCAGCGAACGGAAGGCAGGCAGGCGCCCGAAGGGGAGAAGGAAGCCTCCTTTTCCGGTTGGAAGAGGGCCTTTTCAAAGGGGACAAGGTCGGACGGGAGAGGGGAGTGGGAGATGGGGTCCCTCTCTTTCCTCGGCCGTGTCCCGATCGAAGGGGGAGGAAGCTCAAGAGAGAAAGGAAAGAAGACGGGAGGAAACGGACCTGGTGAGGGAGGACGAGCGAGAGCTTGAGCTTGCCTCCCGCGGCGGGAGCAGCCTCGGCGTAGGACCGGACGAGCGAGGCGGCGGGCGAGGTCAGAGCCTTGCGGGCGAGCGAACGGGCGGCGAACATGGTGTTGAGGGAGGTAAAAAGGGATGGGAATGGGGGTTCGGAGGGAGAGGCAGGCGCAAACGGGCCGAGCGTGCGAAAACGGGCGACCGACCGAGCGGGCGCGCGGGCGAGAGAGCGAGAGAGAGAGATGGAGACCAGCGAGAGCAAGTCCGCATACATGGCCACCTAAAGACGACAACAGCAACGGGCGATGACAACAGGTCCTGACCCTTGACAGGAGACCCTTCTCCTTGGCTCAACGTGGACGGGTGCTCTTGGCGGCATCA
This sequence comes from Cystofilobasidium macerans, assembly GCA_014825765.1. NCBI lineage: Eukaryota > Fungi > Basidiomycota > Tremellomycetes > Cystofilobasidiales > Cystofilobasidiaceae > Cystofilobasidium > Cystofilobasidium macerans. The sequence continues at coordinate 134,646 of MVAP01000045.1, read as the reverse complement.
TGACTGGCTTTGGCCCTGCTCTCCCTGTCACGCCTCCGCCTCCTGCTCTGCCTCTCACTGGGCTCTTGGAGAGCGGTCCTGCTCGCTCTCGTTCCCTCCTCTCTCTCTCGACGCTTCTCTGCCTTTTTCGCCTCGGGTCGGGTCGTCTTTGACAGGAAAGGATGGGGCCATGGAGAGAGCTCGTGGAGTCTGTCCCTCCCAGTAATGATGACGATGAGGAGGATGAGCTTCCGGTAAGAGCTGGCTAAGCTGGCTATCTGCCTGCACCCATACGCTTGCAAGTGCGCCGCCGTGCAGGATCCGGTCCGAGGCGCAGTCTCGCAAAGACGGTCTCTCTCTCTCGATATGGTTTCTCCTGCCTCCCCTCAGGATGCGGGACCCTAACCCATCGGGCAGCCATGTGCGTCAAAGCAAGAGAGGCTACCTGACATAAGGCAGTTCCGTCTCCCGTAGACGTCAGTGTGTGTGTGTGTGTGTGTGTGTGTGTGTGTGTGTGTCGGTCGCATCCTGTTCGCGCGGCGAGAGTGCTTCGGTGCATGCATTTCTCGTAAGGGTGTCGTGGTATCGGGGGCAAGCTACGAAAGAGTGGATGCATGCTTGGTCGGGAACGCGTCCATGGGACTCTCCCGCAGTTGGCACCCGCAACCAACCACGACCATCAACCCTCCCTCCATCTCTACCTCTCGCACCTGGGTCCTTCCACTTTTAGTCCTAACCACCCCTCCTGTCCGATTGCGAAGGTCTTCCCAGGAGCCCACCCGGGCGGCCAATCACCACCACCACCACCACCACCACCACCAGCGCCCATTCGATAGCCATGTCGTCGACCTGCCAGAGCTGCCACCAGGTCCGTCCTTTGTCTGTCCTTTGCCCTCTCTCTCTCTCTCTCTCTTTCCGTGCCTAACTCTTGCCACACACACACACACACACCAGCCCCTCCTCCCGGACAGCGCGCTCCTCTCGTCCATCCCCGAGTCGCAGTTGGACCTCCTCGCCGGTCCGTCTCCCTCCCTCCACCCGGGGGTTCGCCGCCCTTCTGTGACGCGCACGCAACCCAAACCCAACGCTAACGACCTTGTGTCCCATCTCTTTCGGTCGGTCAACGGCCTCTTCCTGCGACCTGCGTCCGCGCGTCCGTCCGCTCCCCTCCCCCCCCCTCCCCCCCAGCTTCCCTCCCAGACCCCGCTCGGCCGTCGGGCCTCTCGCGCGCGGATCGGCTCGATCAGATCCCGAGCCCGGCCTCGACCGTCGCCAAGGACGCTTACCGAGCCGCGACGGCAACGGCGGCAGCGGTGGATCCTATTGCTGCTGCTGCTGCTGCTGCTGCTGCGGGAACGGGTCGGGAGGGCGCTCCTCAAGCAGGTGGAGGGGCCGGAGGTCGAGTCGAAGGAGCAGGTTCCTTATCGTCGAGGAGGAGGAGGCGCACGGCGAGCGGCGGTCGCCAGCAGGGGAACGGGGACATCGAGGATCCTGGCGGTACAGCAAGCCATCGTCGAGGAGCAGCAGCAGCAGCCGCAGGCGGCAGCGATGAGCGAGCCTCCTCCTCCGGGGGTCCTCCTCTCGGGGGGCCAGCCGAGTCGTTTGTCCTCCTCAACGCGTCGTCCATCTTGCCCTCCTCCTCCCTCCCGGCGGGGCTCGACGGCGGCGGCGGCGGCGGTGGCGGGGGTGGTGCCTTCTCGCCGCCTTCCTCCCTCCTCCCCTCGGCATCTCGAACCCCCGGAGGAGGATCCACCACCACCACCTCCTCCTCCCCTCTCCTCCTCAACACGCTCGCCTCGCACCGCCCCATTGCGACATCGACTTTGACCGCCTCGCCGCTGCCGCCGACCGCCCTCGTCCCTCCTCCTCCTCCTCTTCCTCCTCTTGGACAGCCCCCGCCCCCGCCGCCGCGGGTCCTCTCGGTGGACGAGCTCCTCGACCTCGCCTCGGGCCGGACCGAGTCAGACCACCCACTCTGCGCCGACTGTGCTCGGACGGTCCAGCGGACGCTCACCTCGGCGCTCGACGAGCTGGCGAGCGAGCGCTCGATCTGGACCGCCTTGGAGAAGCGACAGCAGCTCAAGGAGGACCTCCGTCATCGTCCTCGTCGGGCGGAGGAAGAGGGCCTGGCCGCGACCGTCGCTGGCGGCGAAGAGAGGCCGGGGCGCAAGGGTCCGGAGGAGATGCAAGCTCTGGAGAGGAGGTTGGAGCAGGTGCGATGCTTCCTCTACTTGCACGTTAACGGAGAGTGGAGAGGGGAGGTGGAACGGGAGGAGGAAGGGGGGGGGAGGAGGTACTCAAAAGGGGGGGGGGAAAAGGGGCAGGTCGCGCGTCCCCTAGGCTGACACCACCTTCTCCCTCCCTTCTGTGCGCTCCGCAACCACTTCCTCCGTTTCACAATCTCCCTTCCCTTTCTCCACCTCTCAACATCACACCTTCCCTAACCCCGTCCCCCGCCTCCTCTCAAAAAAAAAAAGCTAACGGCCGAGGAAGCCCAGGCCGAGTCCGAGCTCCTCTCGCTCGAAGCCTCGTCGCTCGCGCTTGATCGCGAGCTCCACGCGCTCCAAACGGCCCAGCTGCACCTGCTCGATCGCGAGCGAGCCTTCCTCCACGCGCACGCTCGAGCGCTCGACCAGACGGCGGCGCTCGAGCTCGAGGCCGGCGCCCGGCGGCACCGACTCCAACAGGAGGGGAGGGAGCTCGAGAGACTCGAAAGGGCCAACGTCTGGGTCGATAGCTTCTGTATCGGCTCGGTCGACCTCCGCCTCCTCCACCACGACGAAGGGCCCGGTAGCGGCGGCGGCAGCGGCGGCGGGACGGGCAAGGTGGGGAGCATCAACGGGCTCCGGCTCGGGAAAGGCTCCAAAGCCAACCCGGTGCGTCGCTAATGAGAAGATCCACTTGACCTTTCATTCTGGCCATACCCTCAGCTCTCCCTCCATCCAGACATCCTCCACGGCCCTTTTCCTCTTGGCGGGCAAGGCTGACTCCCCGTCGCCTGGTGCCGGTTCACCCACCCCCCCCCCTCTTCCTCATCCCCCCTCCTCCGCCCCTCTCCCCCCTCTTTGCCCCCCACACCATCCCACCTCGCGTCTTCTGGATATGCGTCCCCTCCTTCTCAAACCAGGTTGACTGGCCCGAGATCAACGCCGCCTGGGGGCTCGCCTGCTTCTGCCTGCACGCGCTCGCCCGCAAGCTCGACTTCACCTTCCAAGGGTCCGTTCATCCTTCTTCTTTCCTCTCTCTCTTCTTCCATCTGGCCGGTCGCCCTTCCCTCCCCTCCTTCCCTTTCCGGGCGAGGGTCGGTTCGGCTCTCCTCTCCGATCCGCTTGAAGGGAAGTTGGAACCCCCCCTTTTCCCCCTTTGTCTTTCCCCCCCCCCCCCCTCCTTGCGCCTGCGTTCGTTTTGGATGGCCGGCCGACCTGACTCCCGGCGCGGTCCCTCGCGCGCGTCCATCCCTTCCCCATCAGGTACCTGCTCATCCCGCTCGGATCCACCTCTAAGATCGAAGACTTGACGACCGGGGCAACGTACGAGCTGTTCGTCCCTCCTTCCACCCAAATCCCCTATTCGTCGTCGAGCAATGCCTTACCCCCCCCCCCCTCCTCTCTTTCCGTTTCCTACCTTTCACCATTGCTAATCTCTCTCTTCTCCCCTCCTTCGCCTCCCCCCCCCCCCCCCCCCCTTCCCCGGCCTTCTTCGAACCGCTTTACCGCTGGCCCTCTCCCGCTCGCTCGCTCGACACGTTCGACGAGGGGTTTGCGCTTTCCTCCTTTGGTTTCTTTAAAGCTTTGGCTCCTCGGACGCCTTCTCCCGCTTCCTCTTCAATAAGCGGTACGAGCACGCCATGGCCGCCTTCCTCGACTGCCTCCGCCAGCTGCTCGACGAGTGCCGGCGAAGGGAGGCGGACCGGGTGCTGCGCCGACGAGCCGAGGCGGAAGCCGGCGGCGGCGGCGGCGGTGGCGGCGGGGAGAAGGCTTGGGACTTTGGGCGGTATCAGTTGAGTTGATTTTGGCTTGTCCTGATTCTTTTTCCTTCCTACCTCTCCCTCTCCCTGTCCCTCCTTGCTAGTTGTCCTTTACCCCTCCCTGCCCCCCATCGCCCTCCGATGCTTTCTCTTCCATCGTTTGCCTGCGCTTCCGACCTCGACGACCGGTCCCTCCTGACATTTTGATCGACGCTCGTCCCCACGCAGCATCGTCAAGGACAAGATTGGCGAGCTCGGTCGCAACGGCGGCGAGCTCTATTCGATCCGATCAGGCTACACCCCGTCGTCCGCCTCGTCGTCGGCGAGCTCGACCTCGTCGGTCTTCCTCTCGGGCTCGGTCCTCCTCGGCGGCGGTGGCGGCAGCAGCAGCGGCGGCAGCGGCGGTGGAGGTGGGGGTGGGGAGGACGGGTGGTCGAGGGCGTGTCGGTACACGCTCATGGTGCTCCATCGGCTGATTGGGTACGCGACGAGGACCTGAACGAGGGCAGGAGAGGGACCCAAGGGAGGAGGTCGGGGTAGGAGAGGAGAGAAATCGAAGTCATGAGGGAGTGCCTCCCCCCTTCTTTCCCCCCCAAACCCCCTCTGATCGTTCCTTCTCCTTCGTCACCATTCCCTTCCCCATCCCGTACGATCGGGACCCTCTCTGACCTGCGTTGCCATCGTCCCGTCCCCCTCCTTTCACGAACTTGATGACCCTCTCCTCCCCCTGACCCTATAACCCTTTGTATGCCCGTTGCACGCTCCCCTATAAGCTGGGGTTCTGTCCTCCTTGATGGAAGTTCCCTGTAGAATGCCTCCCTCTGTGTTGTCCTCAAAGGCCTCCCTTATCAACGGACGGTGACAGATCAAGGTCAATGGTCTCCACCCTCCCCCAAATTTATCTGGAGAGGTCGGGCGTCCAGATGGGCCAGTTCCAAGACTCGTTATCCTGCACGGTTCCCATTGCGAGGTGGGGATCCCATCATGGCAGACGACCGTTCACCCCTCCCCTCACCTTTCTTTCTGTCTTCCTTCCCTAGATGAGATTTCCCCCCGCCCTCCTTCCAGCCTGACCCCGGCTTCCCGCCCTTCGTTCGTCTTTCGCACGTCGTCCCCCTTCGGCGGAATTGAAAAACGTTGCCATGGAGTCAATGCAACGTTCTCTCTCCCTCCAACTCCCCTTCTCCCTCCGAACACCCGGTTCCCCCTCCTGTTCCTCTCTCATTACTGTCCGGATGACAGCCGACCGGCCCTCCCCGGGAAAAAGGTGGGAGGTTGCGGCCGCAAGCAAGCCAGCCAGCCAGCCAGCAGCAGAGAAGGGGCGAGGGTCTTGGGTCGGCTCGGGCTGCTGAGCGCTCGCTCTCTCTCTCTCTCTCTCTCTCTCTCTCTCCCTCTCTCTCTCTCTCTCTCTCTCTCTCTCTCTCTCTCTCTCTCTCTCTCTCTCGCGCTACCTCGCCCGCTTCGGCTTTAGTAAACGTCCCCACCCGCGTCTTTGACGAGCCCGAGCCGGCTCGGGAAGCTGCCGTACTTTCCGCCCTGGAGGCCCTCGCCCTCGAGCGGGTGACCGAGCGACTGCCAGGGCCAGCGCCAGCGGAGCTTGACCGCCGCCTCCTCCTTGGCGTGGTAGAAGACCCAGGACCAGAGGGCTGGGTTCGCGGCAAACAGACAGAGAAAGAGAGAGAGAGGGAGGGAACGAAGAGGAAGGAGGGGAGAGGGAAGGAGGGGAGGGTGGATCGAGGTTTGGGGAGGGGAGGGATGGGGGCGTCAGAACGTTCGAAAATCCGGCCACCCGCGCGCGCCCCTCCGAAGGCATATCTGAGGAGGTGTAGCACCGGAGAGGGTTGGGGGTTTGCCCCGATACGCTGAAAAAAGGGGGGGAAAGGGGTGCCTTCCCCCTGATCCCCGAACGAGTAGGAGGGTTTGGTGATGACCCTCTCCCCCCCCCCCCCCTCCCTCCTGCTTCCCGAGCCTCACATCCTCCTGAGCAAGCACTCTCTCCCTAGGACGTGCACGTAAAGCACGAGCCGGCTCTCTCTCTCTCGCTCTCGCTCTGTACCTGAAGGACCTCTACCCCTTCGGGGGTGAACGCCCTGGACCGTTTCGTTGAAACGCGTCCGGGCACCGCTCCCTTCGCCAGCCGCCCTCGTTCCAACGCCTCCTCGCGAGAAAAGGAGCTCCGACGCTCGGAACTGAGCGTGGACGAAGCCTCCGATTGCGCGGAGCTTGACGCGGCGTGTGTGTGTGAAGGTGCCGAGGGGAGGAGGAGGAGGAGGAAGGGGGAGACGCACCGATCTGCATCTGCAAGAGGGCCAAGAGATGGGGGTAGCGTTGCGGAAGGAGAGTCAACGAAGGGTTCCTTTTTTTCTCGTCAGCCCCTCCCGTCCCACCAACGGCTTGACTAGCACGCAAGCAGCTCGGGTGCAGTGAGCTGCAGGGAGAAGACTGGAGAGAAAGGAGAGGGGGAGGGGCCAATGGGACGTTGGTTCGTTCGACAACGCGCGAGCTGGCGGGGCGGGCGGGTGGTCGGCCCGGAGACCCGCCGGAGAGGGGGAACGGAAACTAGCCTCCCCTCTTCACGCTGGACGACAAGAGAAGCGAGGAGCAAGGGACGTACGACGTTGCCGGTGATGAGCATGTGCCTGCTCGGCTTGAGGAACTTGTCTTGGGTTCGGACCGGGAGGCCGAGGAGTAAAGGGAGGGGAGGGGAGGAGGGGGTCAGTCGTCTGGCTTGCGGAAACGACAGGCGAGGCTCGAAAGCGCACTGGAGTAGAGGGGTTTGTAGGGCGCCATCGTCTGAACGAGAGGGAGGTCAGCCAGGAGAGACCTCTTGGGAAGAAAGACCGCCCTCAAGACGTACGAAGGGAGGCCGAAAGGTGTTGGTCGTTCGGAGGGAGCTGGAGATTGAGCCTTCGCCCAGAGCATCACCAACTCTGACCACCATCAACCTCCTCAACACCAACAACATACGATGGCCTCTTCTTCCTCTTCCTCCTCGGATGACCCCCCCGTCGCTCGCGGCTGGTCCAACGGTGTCCCCGTCACGTATTCGACCGCCTCCTCCCCTCCCGTCCCTCGAACCGAGGTCCCTCGACCCGTCGTCGGTCGGCAACCGCTCGCCTCGGCCCTGGCCGGTCTTCCCCCCTCCGTCTCCCGTCCGGGCACGTCGGCCGTCAGCTTCCCCAAGGCCTTTGATCCGGATAGGGCCCTCCTCTATCAGCGGGCCATGAGCCGGGCCATGCCCAAAAAGACGTGGGCGAGCAAGGGCGTCACGCTCGCCGTCTGGCTCTCATGCTCCCGTCCGTCATGCATCCTCCCTCCTCCTCCTCGGCTCACAACATCGACCAAGACGCTGATGTCCTGCTTTTTTTCTTTAAACCGCCACAGTGTTCGCCTACCGGATCCTGCTCGTCGAGGACTTTGGTCACAACAACGTCATCTTTGCCGACGTGCGTCCCCTCCCTTCCGCTTCCTGCGCCCTTCCCTCGCTCGCCCAACCCTGCCCTGGGTCCCTTGTCCGCGCCATCCCAGCCTACGCCGACGTCTAGCCATCTCCTTCCCATCCCTCTCGAGAGGTGGACAAGAGGCTCTCGTCGCCTCGATATCCATCCTTCCTCTCTGATCCGTCTTGGTTAACCAACCTCTTGACCTTCCCTCCCCCCCCCCCCCATCCTGCCTCGATGGCCGCCCCCCCTTCAAGTACCGCAAAGAGCGGCTCCGGCGTCTCCAGCTCCGTCGACCTTTGACGGCGTCCGAGCAAGCCCAGTGGGACCGACCCTGGCCCGAACCAACCGAGTCCTTCGCCGAGTGGATCACCCACGCCCGCGAGAAGCACCGCCGACGCAAGGCGGCGTTGATGGAGAAGCGCGAGGCGTACCTCGCTGCGCAGCAGCAGCAGCAGCAGCAGCAGGCGTCGACACCAGCCGCAGCGGCAACGGCAGCAGCAGCAGCAGCGGCGATCGCTGGTGATGCTCCATCCTCATCATCATCATCGTCGTCGTCAACGTCGAGCGAGACGACCCGGACGGTCGACTGGCGTCGGTGGGAGAGTCAGGAGGCCTCGCGGCTCGCCTCGGCCGAGGCGGTCGAGCCCTTGCCGGCCGACCTCGACTGGGGTCGGATCGGCCTCCTTGGCCAGCTCGCGACGACGACCGAGGGGTCCGCTGCTCTGGCGGGCGGGGCCGGTCGGGACGACGGAGGGCCGAGGATCTGAGTCTCTCCTCAAGGGCGTTTAGCAAGAGGGACGCGAGGGGGGGGGGGGAAGGGATTCTGACTTCGGATAAGATGGACGTCTCTTCCCCTCCCCCCCTCTCTTTCCCTCCCTCGTGCTGCGGCTGGACTGTCTCCCGTGCGCCGCTTGAGCGCGGGAAGAAGCGGCAAGGGGAAGGCGCAACAGGTAAAGGCGGGCGGGTGAGAGTCGTCCCTCCTCGAGGCATCGAGACCGGGCTTGCATCCTAGGGCCTCCCGGACCCCCCCCACTTCCTCGGTCTTGTAGGGCTTTGTCTCTCGTGACGCGCCCCCCTCCTTCCTCTTGAGGATGCAGAGCAGTCCTTTCCAAAAACATCAGTCTGGGAGGCAAGAAGGGGTCCAGTCTGACAGATGGAGACTCTTGGACGGGTCGAGAAGGGGGGAAAGAAGGCATGAGAGAGGGGTTGTCGACCACGCGAACTGACTCTCCCGATCTCCAGCCGAGGCATCGGGTAAAAAAGGTGAAGGGAGAGGGGGGGGGGGGGGAGGGAAGGAGGAAGATTGACTCAAGGCGACGAGTGTTGAGGATCCTCCCCCGCTCGATAGAGGCCGAAAAGACATCCGGGTGGGTCGGTGGCCGCGTTCTCCGAGACCTCGACCCCTCGAGCGCCACGGCGATGCGATCTGACGACGGAAGGAGGGGAGAGCAGCGGATTGGAAAGGTGGATTGGACCAGACTGGAGAGAGAGAAAAAAAAAAAAGGGTGGTTTGCGCCGAAGTGAGGTCTGGGATCGAGAGCCGCCTGGACAGGGATCGAACGCGGCGCGGAAGCGCCAAGACCAGCTTTTAGAAGCGGTAGTCCTCGTCGATCTCGACGGCCCACTGCGAGACGAAGCAACGGTGAGGACCCATGTTAGCTTCCCTACTCTCGTCACCGCTTCACCAAAGATCCCGGCGAGCGAAGAGGAGGGGGCGCACCTGGAACTTGTCGATGAGAACCTTGGACAGGAGCTTCTCGACGGGGACGTCGTGCTTCTTTGCCCAAGCGACGGTGATGCGCGGGTCGATGTAGTTGATCTTCGACCTGGTTTTGCGAGAGCAGGAAGGAGGGGGAAAGCTCATCAGCCTCGAGAAGGATCAAGGGGAAGAAGGGGGAAGGCTGAGGACGCACGTGCCCAGCGCGACGGCCGAGCCCTCGTCCCGGTCGACGACGGTCATCTTGGCGGCCCTGCAAGATGCATCAAGGGCGAACGATCGCTCCAAGTCAGCGTCGGATGGGACCAGCAGGCGCGACACCAAACCGGGGACGCACGCAATTCGCTCGTCGAGTTTGCCGATCGCCTCCTTGATCTTGTCCACCGTCTGCGAGGCCTTGGCCTCCGCCTTACCCTTGGCCGTTTGCTTCTTGGTGTCCTTCCACTTGGCCTTGATCGCCTTGATCTGCTCACGAAGCGTGTCTTCCGACTCGAGATCCTCCTTGGCGTCGGCTCGCTTCTCGTTGAGCTGCCAGGCGAGGGGTTTGAGGAGGGGGGGGGAAGGGGGCCTGGGTCAGCAGGACGATCGGTTCAGAAAGGGGCAGGTGTCTCGTGGCGCACCTTTTCAAACGACTTCTTTTTACGCTCGATTTCGAGCTGCTCGAGCTCCTCCTCGTGCGAGGTGACCCACTCGTCGTCGAGGTCCGACTCGGCGTCGTCGAACGGCGCCTTCTTCTTCGTCTTCTCGTCGAGGTCGTGCGCCTGCTGCCGGAGCTTCATCCGCTGGTACTTGAGCGCGAGGACCTGAGGGTGGCAGCGAGCGAGCGTGAGCAGCGGCTGGGAAGGAGAGTACAGACGGAAGGGTGAGCGGGAAGGGGGCGGACCTTATCGTTAAGCTTCTGCATCGAGGCCGAGTGGCCCTTAGAGACGGCCTTCTGATGATTGCAAAGCACCGCAACCTCGCGGTTGGCTCGGTTATAGGCGAGCAGCTTGTCCGGGATTGAGGCGTGCGTGTCGGTGACGGCGTCGAGGCGCTCCTGCATCGTCCACGACGCGTTGTACGTCCGGAAGACCTTGGCCGAGAGGCCGGGCATCAGGCTGCTCAGGTGCTTGTTGAGGCCCGTCGTCTCGAGCCGGTCAAAGATCTGGTCCGTCTCCTCCTTGTCCTTCTTGAAGATCTTGACGTTCTTGAAGACCTGGGGGTCGACCTCGACAACGTTGAGATAGCGGATCGAGTCCTTGCCAAGGAAATCGAACCGGAGCTGATTTGGCGGCTGCAGCTGGAGGTGCTCGAGACGGAGCGAGCAGCAGCCAACCGTGTCGGCCTCATCCTCGCCCTTCTCGTTGCCGGCACGGAGCGCAAGGACGTCAATGAAGTACATGGCCGTCGCCCGCTGACGCTTGCCCATGTCCTTGTCCTTGAGGTCACGTGTGTAGTCGGCCCGGATTTTCTCAATGTAATCCTGGGTCCGAAAAAGAAGGAATCTGTCAGCGGGCACGGACCCACAGAAGACGATGCAGGTGAAGTTTGGGTAACTGACCTTGAGCTTGCGCGCCTTCTCAAACTTTGCCATGTCGCTCTGGCCCTTGAGCGAGGAGCCGGCGGCGAGGAAGACGTACTTGATGTTGCCGTTGACGTTCTCGTTCCATGTCGCGAGCCACGTCACCTTCTGGTCATGCTGGACGGCCTTCCACTTGCCGGGGACGTTAGGAATCGGCACTGGCGCGTCCTTGTCGATGTTGATCGTGATATCCTCGGGCCGAAGCCGGAACTTGTGCGTGCCCTTTTTCGGGTGCTCGCCCCGGCCGCGGAACAGGCCCGGGGGCTCGACCCGGAAGTTGCCGACCTTCTCCTTGCGGCCGTCAAGGATGCAGTACTGGTAGTCCTTTTCGGCCTCCTCGCGGGCCTTCTTGAGTCTAAGCGAGGGCGAAAGGGGTCAGCGCGCTTCTCGAAAGGCAGATACGGACGGCCAAGACGCACTCCTTTTTGGCGGCGGCGTTGAGCGATTTGGTACGCTCGCGCTCCTCCTCATAGTAGGCGTACATGCCCGAGAAGTCGCACTTGTCGAGGTCAGCAATGACGATGCCATTGCGCGGGGGGAACTTTTTCAGGACCGTCTTGAAGTCGCGGAAAAAGTTGGCGCGGAACACCTTGTCCTGGGCGTGATCGGTCTCAATCATCTTGCCAAAAAAGCCGGCGACCTCTTCCGACTCGGGTGGGAGGTCGACCTCCTGGCCGTCGTACTTCAGCTTGACAGTTGCCGGCAGCGGCTCGTAAGCCGGTGGAAAGAGGACGCCGTTGTGCTGGAGCGTCTCCCACTTGATGGACGCATCCTCCTTCTGATGCTCCCACCAGCGGTACTTCTCCTCCTCGGCGTCGGCCCTGCCGTCAAGGAGCGACGTGTTAGCCTCGGGATTCAATCCACCCCAAGGTTGCAAGCGGAAGCGCGCACTCGTCGTCCTCCTTCTTTTGGCTCGCCTTAGCCGCCGCCTTCTTCTTCTCGGCCGCCGAGACCTTCTTGAGCGGCTTCTCGGTGTCGGACCCGTCCGTCTCCTCCTTCTTGGCCCCCTTCTTGGCCATTGGCGCCTTGCTCTTCTTGGCTGCCGCCTTGACCTTGAGCGGCTTGTCATCCTCCTCAGACGAAAGGTCGGACGAAGCTGGCGTCGCCTTCTTTGTCTTCTTCTTGGTGGCCGCCGCCTTTTTCTTCGGCGCCGCCCTCTTCTCCGGCTTCTCATCCGAGTAGGCCGACGAGCCGCCGTCCTGGTTGTCGCCCGAGTCACTGCAGGACAGAGACGTTCAACAAAGGTCAGCAGCTAGCAGACTGTTACGCAGCGCGACAAAGCGGGCGAGCGCACGAATCCTCCTTCATCGACTTGCGCTTCTTGCCCTTGGCCGGCGCCGCCGCTCGTCGCGACTTGAGCGGCGCATCGCTTTCGCTGTCGCTCATGTCGGCCGGCGGCTCGCGCTTGACCGGCACCGGCTCCTTCTCCTTCTTGGCCGAGGCCGGCTTCTTGTTGCGCTTGATCGGCGGCAGCTTTGGTGGCTTCTCCTCCTCCTCGGCCGCCGAGCGCGACGGACCGGCTTTGGGTGAGGCCGAGCGCGACGCCGTCTTCGACCTCTGTCGCTTCTTCTGCGAGAGCGGAACCTCCTCCTCCTCTGACATGTCAGACGATTCGGCTGCGGGCTTCTTCGTGCCCGAGCTGTGACCGTTACCGTTAGTGGTGGCGCTTGAGCCGTTCGGCTCGGCCGCGGGCGGCGGGGAAGGTACGCCCGGGTGCGGCAGCGAGGGGTCGACCTTGACGGCCGTCGACATCACCTGCGTGCGAAAGGGCAGCATGAGAACGTGGGTCAGATCCTCTACAGATATGGGCGGGGAAGACGACAAGCGCGTACCTGGTGAGCTCCGGCAGGGCCGGCGGCATCCGTGGCCGCTGGCGGCGCGTCCTCGCCGCCCTCATCCTCGTCCGAGCTCTCGATCGCCGTTTTACGCTTCACGACCGGCGGCGGGACACCCTTCTTCTGCTTCTTGGCCTGTTGTTGCGGGATAGACGCTGAGTCAGCCAAGCACGAGGGGTGGAAGGCATCCCGGTGAGAAGCGACGCGTCGTCGAGCGAGCTCCAGGTGACGCTGCTCGGCACCCTTCTTGCGAGCTGTCGGACGCGACACTCGCTAGCCTTCGACACCGGCATGATTAGGGCGAGGTCAAACGCACCGGCTTCCTGGCCGCCTCGTCTTCGTCGCTCGCGTTGTCCTTGGCGGGCCGCTTAACGCCGGCAGTGCCGCCAGCGTCGCCGTCGGCGGCGGGCGAGATGGTCGGCGGCGCGGTCGTCGTCGTCGTTGGCTCGCCGGCCGGCTGGTTCGGCTCCGTCTCCATAGGCTCCATCACTGGCGTCGCTGGTGATGAGTTTGAGTAGCGTGGATGTGTGGGCTGACTACCGAGCTGGGGTGCGGGAAGGAGGGGCTCGGGTCGATGCTCAGGATCGGAGCTGTCAGAGGCGGGGTAAGCTACTCAGGGCGAGGAAGTGCGAAGTCGGTGCGACCTACCGTCCTGGTTCGGACCTGCCACGAGTGATATGCGCCCAGGCGGGCAGGCAAGCGCAGCGACGAGGCCGGCCGGCCCCGCTCCGTGTCGCTGGCTGCTCCCACTCCCACTTCGGCTCTCCCTCTTGTTTCCGCCTCCTCTTCTCTCGCTCTTTCCTTGATCAGGCGAACCGCTCTCTAATCATTTCGTCAGCGACCCTTGACCTCACGGCTGTCTTTGCCTTTAGTCATCCCTCACTCTTCCCCATCGCCAACCCCTCTCGGCCACATACGGCGGCCCGTTTCACCGGCCGGCCATGCACCATCCGCTCAACCTGCGCGTCCTTCAGCGGCAGGACCCAACGATCAGCGCAATTCTCGAGTCGACCTCTTATGCCGTCTTGTACGACTTCTCGGACGATCGTTGGCACAAGACGGGCAAGGAGGGCACGCTCTTCCTCTACGAGCGCGCAAGCGACGCCGCCGGCCCGTCGCGCGGGCTCTTCCTTCTCAACCGGTCGAGTCCAGACAACTTCAACCACCCGATCCTGCCCTCGACTGAGCTCGATATGCAGGGCAAGGTCCTCATGATCGAGGATGCCGGACCGAATGACTGTGCGCCCTCATGGCGTCTCGCTCGGGAGACACAAGGCCTCTGGCGTGATGGATACTGACCCGCACGAGGGGCTGGTCGATCCCTAGCAGCCAATGTCGTCTCAGGTCTCTGGGTCTCGAACGGCGAGGAGGGCCAGACACTGCTCAACCGGTTGACTGAGTGCGTGGGGCGGACCGCTTGAGGCTCACATGCCCGACTAGACAACTGACGCGTGCGTCCTCTGCTTCGCAGAGTTCGGGATTCGCTTCGAACGAGTAGCGGGCCAGACCCGCTGCCAGCCTCCGCAGCCTCCGTCGGCTCGCCCGGAGGCGCTAGTGCTCTCTCGTCTCTTCTCTCAAATCTCGCCACCTCCGCCGCTCCCGCGGCCACTTCTTCGTCGTCTGCTGTCTCTCAGTTGTCACAGCCTCCGCACGCCTCTGCCCCGTCCGCTCCGTCCGCCATCACCTCTTCATCATCAGCACTCGCACCAGCAACGAACTCTTCTCTTGTAGCACCAGCAACGACGACGACGACGATGACGACGAACGGCTCGCTCTCTTTCAACGAAATCCTCACACGCCTCCAGTCGCCGGCCGCGCAGCCGGCCGTCCCAGCCTTCAATGCTGCCAGCCAGCCTCATCCGCCCTACCCGCACTCGCCTCCTCGCCAGCCGTCCCACCTCCATCAGCACCAGCAACAACATCAGCCCTTGCGCAATTCGCCTGGTCCTTTTCAAGTCGGACCGCCTGGCAGTCATCCCTCGCAGACGCCAACCTCCTTCTACCCGTATCCGCCGCACCAGCTGCACCATCAGCACCAGGCCGCCCACGCTTCGCCCGTCCACACACTCTCTCACAATCCCGCTGGCGGTCCGCTGCCCGGCTCTCCCTCTGGCTCACCGTTCGTTCGACACACCATGCCTCAGCAGCAACAGCTGCCGTCCTTTGGTTTTGCGCCCCATCAGCCCCACCCTTCGTCGCCATTCGCACAGCGATCTGCGCCCTCTGGCCCAGGGTACCCTTACGCCAGTGGTCCCCCTCCCCCCTTCAATTTGGCTCCTCTTCAGCAGCCACAGCAGCAGCAGCAGCAGGCTTCGCCCTCACGGCCAACCGTTGGCCGCACGCCCGACAGCTTCCCTTCGCCCTCAACCGCCCCGCTCCCGCGCGGGACGCAGCTTCTGGACCAGATGTTCAATTCGCTCGCCCCGCCACCGGCGCAAGCGCACTGAGGCTGAGCGCCCGAATCGGTCCGCGGCGTGCGCTGCAACGGCTCGCGCCACCACTTCGCCTTCTCTGTCCATTCGCGAGGAGGCTCCCTATGTGCATGGCACTGTTGCAGCGCCACCACTCTAGCGTGAGATTGTGCAGAAGAAGCACGCTCATCAATCGGCGACTGGTGCTAGCTCGGGCTTTTCGGAGAGAGGCCCGGCAGTATTCGTGGCAGCCTCGGCTAGTGCACGCTTCGCCTTTCGCCTCCGTTTGACCTCCTTGATAGCGGCCACGAGCAGAGGGACGCCGACGGGGGCGAACAGCGGGGCGTAGACGGCGTACTTGTGCTCGGCCGGGAAGTAGAGGAGGCCCATGAGCGACGGCTCGAAGAAGGCCTCGCTCGCGAGCCGGTTGGCATCAACTGCGAGCGGGAGGACGTCGCTCGCTTTGACCGCCTTCGTCTTTGCTCCCTCGCCCGTCGTCATGAGCTCGATCGCGAGGTGCTCAAGCAGATCGACCGACCGGCGGACGGCGTTGCGCGCGGACCGGCCGACGCGGAGCTGGCTATTAGATGCGAGCAACCGGCCGAGCGCATCGAGTGTGTCGATGGCCTCGCTGATCTGCTGGCGCGTTCGCCAGCGAGCTAGGCGGGCGATGTCGGACCGCCAGCTTGCCCAGTCGTCTGGCCGGGTTGGCACCTGGCCTAATGAATTTGGTCCCGTCGCTGGGAGGCCAACCAGGATGCGAAGGTGGGCCAATTGCTGCCTGAGGAGTCCTCTGAGGACCCCGCCTCGAATGATTGACGACGCGCTGCCATCCTCTGGCGGGTTGAAGATAACGACCGATCCGACCTGGGGGATGAGGAAAGCGTGCGCAACCTCATCTACGGGCAGAAAATGTCGGTCAGTCAGCCGAGGACCGATTTCCTTGCCGGGCCGGGGACGTACCAGAGCCCTCGACCTCAAACGCAAGCGGCCGGCGCGAAGCCTGGGGCACAAAGATCATGAAGTTGAGTTCGGCTTTCGTCGCCTTGCCGAGGCCAACCGTTCCGCCAGCGTCGTCGCCAATGGTCCACTGCTCCGAATTGACAAACGCCTTGAGATCTTCGGCGCCGACGATCCAACCTCCGGCGGCGGCTGCCGCCGGCATGGGCGTGACGGCCAAAGGTGAGTGGTATTGAATTTGCGACGAGAACGAGACGTTGTGCAAAGCGCCGAGCCGGTCGGTGAGCGAGCGTTGGATGACCGAGCCGAGCGCGCGCTCAATCTCCCAGTCGACCGGCTCAGACGGGCCAGCAGCCGTGTCGGCGATATCCTCGAGGAGGAGTGTGAAGCGTAAATGGAGCTCGGGCGCGTACGGCACGACCCGTGAGTCGGCTGCCTCGACCGAGGGCTTCGTCCGCCCGTAGCACGGTCCGGGTAAGCAAACATTTAGCTGGCTTACAATCGCCTTGGCGGCCTGTGAGGGAGACGAGCCAGTTGAGTAATCGTAAGAGATGTGCCTGGCATCACCGTCGGCCTCGGTTTCCGCGACAACGAGCTTGAGGGCTTGGGATGACGTATGGAATAAAGGTCAGCACCTATGGGGGTCAATGCCTCCGGCTCAAAAGATTGCTTCGGGACAAACATCCATCGGCGGAGTCTGCTCCAGGTCTGACCATCAGCAGCTCATCGGTGCCTGGCGAACCGGCCAGGAGCTCATCCAGGGCTCCTTGAAGCCCAGCCTCGAGCTCGGGCCGGCCGGGGAGCTCGACAACGATCTCGCGGTTCATCAGCAGCTCCTGTCAGGGGCGTGAGTACTCGACCGATCAGCGCCGCTCAGAGAGTACAAGGGCGGCGTGGGCACACCAACGCACCCCAAGCATGGCGCGGCCGGCCGGTGAGAGCGACGGCAGGGACAAGCGTTCGACCGCGGTCGACCACCACCAAAGGGGAAGCGCGAGCAGGACGACGGCCCAGAAGGCGATGAGTGAGCGTGTCCGGATGCCGCCGTCGGCCTCGCGGATGAGCCGCTGCGGATGCCGACCTTCTGGGACGGCCATCTGAAGTGCGAGAACGAGGCGAGGAGGTGAAGGTGAAGGTTAGAGATAAGGTTGTGTTCCTTGATCGCTAAGTAGCATATGAGCCCAGACCCCGGTGGCATCCGATATGCAGCGGGTCGCCGGGAAGCATGGTGAAGTGGGTCGTTCAGCACCCCTGACCACGTGTTCATGACTCTCATGACTTCAAGGTGTGTTGCGGGCTCGCAATCGACGTTCGAAAGAAGCAACCTAGTGGCCGGTCCCAACTCGTCAAGTAATGAATGAGCTTAAATCGGGGCAACATGAAAACGCAGACTTTGGTTGAAAAAGTCACACCATCTTAACCAGCTCGGCTGCGAGACTCGAGGAGTACTACCCTCATCCTGATTGATTGAGGTGACGGCCGACGAGCGAGAATAGGATCCTGCCGCACGCGCATCCGTGAAGTTCGAGGGGCGGCTGCGCGCGCGGCCGTAGCGGCCACGACATCAAACCGGCGGCCTCGCGTTACACGCTCCCTCTCAACGATGATCCGCTCGAGTGACGAGGTGTCCAGTAGCAGCCGTCCTCTTCTCAGCAGAGCCCAAGCTTCTCACCTTATCCGGATGGCCGGACGCCAGCATGGAGCCTGATCGCCCCCAGCAACCCCGGTCCCAGGAGGCGACCAACGACGACAGCAGCGACGGCGGCGGTCGACGGCAGCAGACGACGACGACGACGATGACGGGCACTCGCTCGTCGCTGGCTGCCTTTGCCACCCCTCCGCGTCCGATCCTCATCCAGCCCGGCAGCAGTAACCGCTCATTGTCGCCGAGCAAAGGCCGCCTCTCTGAGCTCCGACAACCCGAGCTCGCGCGAGCAGCGGGTAGGGAGCGGACGCACGTGCTTCCCTCTGGCCCCGTTGCGACCGACCGGCGGCAAGACCAGGTTGAGGAGTCTAAGGCTGAAGGGTCGTCAAAAGATCGGCCACTCGGGCCCGTCGTCACTTTTGGCGGGCTCGGTCCTTCGGGTTCAGGAGGGCCGGCGGAGTCAGTGCCGGGCCCCTCTGCTTCCGGAGGTCAGCAGCAGCAGGCCACTCCGGGCTCGGTTGGCTACGCCCCTCGATTTGCCGAGCAATTCTCAACGCCTCTCCGCCGCCGCCTGCGGGCAGGCTCTCTGACGCAAGTGAGCTCTGGCGGGATGCGCGACTCGCCGCTCGCGGCCCGCGTGCCAACGCCGCCCGGCGACGACGTCGGCGAGACGGATGACCTCTACCGCGGCCCGCTCCCGCCGCCCGAAGCGCCAACGCGGAGGACATTCCGCTTCGATACGTCGGGTCGGCAGCTCGACGAGGACGCCGTCTCGCTTCGGTCGATGAGCACCGCCGACTCGTCGAGCACGCATAGCTCGAGTAGTTCGAGCAGCCGGGCGAGTGTGGTTTCCTTTGTCGTCGGCGCCTTCGAAGCCGTCGGCCGTGGTCTCGGCGTCCTCGGCTCGGCCTCGTTGAGCAGTAGCTCTTCTTCAAGCTCAAGCTCCGACTCGGGTCGGCACCGGCGGCACCGTAAGAAGCGCAGCCGGCGGCGGTCAAGCGTCTCGACCGCCCGAGGTACAGCGGCCGATCTCGAGGCCGTCGCCGGCTCGTCCCGCCGGCGATCCAGGCAGCAGAATCGCACAAAGACTCGGGCGAGGCACCGTCTGCGCCGGCTTCGGCGTCTGCGAGCCTTCTCGGTTGGCTCGGTTGCGACCTCGCGCCGATCGTCATCCTCATCCGGCAGCTCGTCCTCGTCATCCTCGCGCTCGCGCTCGTCGTCGACCTCGTCATCCTCAGATGATGAGCCCCTTGGACGGCGTAAAGTTGTCGGCACGCGCGAGTTCCGGCTAATGCTGCCCGGCGGGCCTGATTTGGTGCCCGCACCCGACATGCTGGCGCCACCGACGCCGGCAGCGCTCGCCGATCTACCGATACCGCTTGATGGCCAGGGCGGGACGATCGTCACTCAGTCGCTCGACGAGATCATCATGGCTATCAACCGGCTCCGATCGGCCGAGTTTCACGTCCCGACGCCTCCCCCTCCTCCAGCCCACTCAGAGCAGGTACCGCCCTTAACAGCTCCGATCCCAAGGCCAGGTGGCCTGCCTCACCTCATCCAGATTCCGCCGACCGCGTATGACACCGCCCGCCCCTTAACGCCGTCTCAGATCCTTAACATCGCTGTTCCGGCTGCCCCGCCGCCGCTTGAGCTTGCGCACACGCACGCCCTGCAGCCGTCGGCCATCCCGCCGCGGCTGTCACGATCGGGCGGCGTCCGGATACCGCCAGCCGAAGCGAGCCTGGCGGGCTCGCGTACGAGCTCGCTTCGCCGGGAGCTTCAGCCCCAATCGGTGCCCGAGGTCCGCATCGACCGCCAGACGCCGGTCGCCTCGCCGGCAATTCCGAGTCCTGAAAAGGATGGCTCGCCGTCAGGCTCATGTATCGTCCCAGCGATGACAAAGTCGAAGGATGCGTTTTGGCTCGACGTGTCGTGCCCGACATGGGAGGATATGCGTTCTCTAGGCGAAGTGCGTCGCCCGGGCCTTCCCCCTTTGGCTCGCGGCTGACCCATTGTCCCTGCCACCATTTGCAGCTGCTCCAACTGCACCCGCTCACACTTGAGGATATTCTTCAGCAGGACCCGCGCGAGAAGCTCGAGGTCTTCGCCGCACTCGACTACTACCTCATCTCCTTCCGGGCGCTCGACGAGTCGTACTTCCGGTACACCGACGACGGGCCAGAGGGGACGGCTGCCGACGTCTCGGGCAGCCGGCGGCGGCGCAAGGGCCGCGGTCGGGTCGAGATTGTCGAGGACCGACCAGGAAAGGAGGGCTTGGAAGGCGTCGGTGTCGGCGGTATCAATCTATACATCGTCGTCATGCCGGATGGTGTCGTCTCGGTTCGTAGCGCTAGCACTGTGTTGTCGTCAAATGATACAGGGCGCCGCTGACTTGTGACCCGTGTCGCAGTTCCACTTCGAAGACGTCAAGAAGCACGTCGCGGCTGTCACCGATCGCGTGCAGGCCCTCGAGTCGGGCTTCCAGCTCTCATCTGACTGGATCGCCCACATGTTTGTGCGTGCAGGACCCTCGCTGTCGCCCGCGCTAGTCTCACCCTCCTTCGCTCTCGCTGATCGTATCTCCTTGCCGCCCTCTTCCAGATGGACTCGATGGTCGACGTCTTCATGCCACTCATCGACTTCATCGAGGAGGAGGCCGACCTGATCGACTCGCAGATCATTCACCACGACGGCCAGGTCGAGTCGCCGCTCGCCCGGCTCGCTGATGCCGAGGACGCTTTCGTCGCCGAAGAGCGGCGGCGACTCAGTCTCGAGGAAGACGAGCGCGAAGCCGCGGAAGCCGCCGTCCTAGTGACCGCTGCGGAGCCCGCTGCCGATGGCTCAAGCGCCAACTCAGACGAGTACGTCCAAAAGCAGCGGGCAGCTGGACTCGAGGCGCACGAGCTCAAGGATCGCCGGTCGTCATCGACGAGCGTCCTGGGTCGTTCCGGCCCCGGTACACAGCCGTCGGCGATCCCGCCCATGGGGACGCCGACGGTTGCCGAATGGCTCCGCAGCCACTTTCGCTGGCTCAAGGTCGAGAAGGGCGACTTCATCGTCCTCCGGCGACTTGTCCTCGCGCTCTACCCACTGATCGCCCGGATTCTCATCATCCTCTCACTCCATCCGGCCCAGCGATACGCCCGCCGCCAGCGACGGGCAGCTAAGCGTGGCCCGCGGGTCGAGACGCACGACTTTGACCGCAAGGCTATGCTCAAGCACATGGTCGGCATGCGGCGACTTGTCACCGGCCTTAATCGGCTCCTCGTCCCTAAGCTTGAAGTCGTCGGCCGTCTTCGGAAACGGGCCGCCGACAACAGGAGCGGCGCCCGGCTCGGGACCGACGTCGGCGAGCAGATGGCCACCTACTTTGGCGACATCCAGGGTGCGACCTGTCGTTGTCAAGGGCTTGTTTACGCTGAGTTAGCCAGACTAACCTCGCTCGAATTGCCTCCGGGGGAATCGTAGATCACATCCTATCGATGCAGCAGACGCTGGCCTACGGCGAGCACGTCCTCTCGCAGTCACAGCAGGCCTACCTCGCCCAGCTTAACGTGACGCTGGCTTCAATCAAGAATTCGACTCAGTCATCAATCCTGACGCTGTCGATCGTCACAATCGGCGTCCTCGCTCCGACTGTTGTCACCGGTGTGTTTCTTCTCCAGTCCCCTCTGGGAATCGCCTGTTTCATGGCTTCCCTCGGGCTAACATGCGAGCTCGCCCTGCCAGGTCTCAATTCGCTAAACGTCTACATCCCGCACAACGGCGACCCCCATGCGAGCCCGCCGCCTGCTGCACCGCATATCCTCTTTGGCATCATCGCCGGCGTCGTCATCCTCTTCCTTATTGGCTTTGTCCTCCTCGTTCGCTACTGGAAGCGATCGGCCAAGCGCCGCTTCCGCAAGAAGCGCGAGGCTTTTTACTGAGCGGCACGTCGATCGTTGCGGCCCTCACCCATTCCTTTCTCCTGGCGTTCGGCTTCTCCTGCGCTTGTCCATTCGCCACCCTTGTTACCCGCTCATTTCCCTATCTCGCTTGTAGCCTGCTTCCACTCGACGCCCTCTCGCTTAGCAACGCAATGTCCCTTCCCTTTGGTATACCCTCTCCTGGTCTCTGACGCCCTTTCCCCTTTTAGAATATTTGCACATCTGCTCGGCATGACATGTTCAACGACGAGGCGATCTCAACGGGGTTGCGGCGGGATCAGGAGAGTGAGAGGCGAGCAAGGAAGATGGAAGGAGCGGTAGTGGGTTCAAGCAAGGACATGCCACATGGCGCAGGATAAGGACTTTTAAAGGCCGGCCGAGACTTAGCAGCGGCGAGAATAGGGGGTCCGGTCTTTACTTTACAAGCTCAACCTGAGAACCTTGAAGCTTTTGGTCGTCCCACGAGACATCATCCATGCCGTCGGCGTCCTGGTCGTACGTGTTGGCCCGGCCGCCCGAGTTCGTCGCCGATGAGTCGGTGTAAAGGACGGCCGGCGTGCGAACGGAAAAGTCATGCTCCTCACGATCGGCTTGTATAACGATGCTGCGATCAACTCGTACGCCTCCATTGCGCGACTTGAGGCCGAATGCGTCGCCGCCAGACCGGGTGGCAGCGTTCTCGGGGTCATCGGTAGAGAGCGTCCGGTTTTCGAGCCGCGTATTCTGTGAGACATTTGTGAGTGGTCAGCGGCTGAGTCAATTGGGCGCCGGTCCCATTGGAAGGCAGAGACGAACGAGGTGAAGGACCTGCGTGATCGTGTAGACGCGGCCTGGGTCAAGGGCGCACGTCAGCGTCAGGGCACGTGGAAGAGCACACAAGGGACGCACCAAGGACCATAGAGAACATTGTGCCGGTCTGCGAGAGGCGCGGTTCGCTTCAGCGCGCAGCACGGTACTAGGACGGGAGGCTTCGATCACAAACTGACGTGGGTGTCCGGCCGCGTGACGAAGAGGATGAGCGTAAGGAGTGAGAGGACGGCAGCTACCGAGCCGGTTGAGAGCACGTTCATTGCCGCCCGTTGGAAACGGTTCTCGGTGTGGGCGATCGTCGTCCGGTTCGTCTGTTGATGGTAGATGAGAGCGGCCGCGATCAGGACGTCGGCGCCGACCCGGACGCCGGCCCAGACAATCGACTGCAACACAGAGAATTGATCAGTCGGTCAGAGGCGTCTGCTGTTAAAGACCAGGAGCTGGACCGACCCAGCTGTGCTCATTCTTGTGGAAAGTGGCGAGCGCGTTGGTGCAGATGCAGCCGGTGACAAAAGCACCGGCGACGACAGGAGCGATGGCGGCTGACGTATGCCAGTAGTGCGAGAGGTCGCGGATCCGACCGAGGAGGACCAGGTGGCAGGCCAGGGCCGAGATGGAAGAGGTGATCTGCCGGAAGGTGACCAGGTGTCGTGGTCAGTCGAATGACCAGAGCACAAAAAATCCCATCAAACGGCGACACTCACGCAGTAAGCCGGGATGGGCCATGCGTAGCCAGAAGCGTACTCCGTCTCACCAAAGTGAGTGATGAGATAGAGCCAGCTCATAATCATGAGTGCGATGACGCCTGGTGATGCATGAGGCAAGAGGCTGTCAGCTTCAGTTGAGAACGCAAAGGAAGGGTTAGCGACGCACATATCAAGTCGGCGATGAGGGCGACGACAACGCCGATCCTGTTCTGCATTCGGTCGCGCCGGTAGACTGAGAAGTACTTTAGGATCTCACGGACCTCAACGGCGAGGAGAAAGCCTGAGAGCAGAAGAAGGGCTCGCCCGAGGTTAGTCAAGCGCAACCGATGGGCACAGCAGGATGGCAGGCCGACCATTGACCCATGAGGCCTTGTTGTCCGGGGCAGAGAGGGAGGGCAGAAGATAGGTCAGCCGAGGAAGGAAGGCCCAAGGGAAGCACAAGATCTCGACGCACCGGGAAGAAGATGCCGATCGACTGTCAGACAAGAGGAATGAGACAGGGCAAGAAAGGGCAAACCGTTAGCGGGGCGACCAACTGAAGGAACGCAAGGGATAACGACGCACTGCTTCGTAGGGCATGATCAGGAAATGTTTCGCTCTGGCTCAAAGGTGTGCTCAGGAGAGGAGAAAAGAAAGGAGGAGGGCAGGATAAGGAGTGGCTGGATCGGGGAGAGGGTCAGAGAGAGAGAAGAAAGGCCATTCCCTCCCTCGGCCTCTTGAAGGACCGCTACAGGGGCGCCCCTTTGATTGATGCCACAGGGGCACTCGAGACTCATGCAGGAAAGATGGTGGCTCCCGAGAGCCGAACAGCCGAGCGAAGGGCCGAAGGGAACCATGAAAGGGGCGGCCGCGCGAGCGAGCGCGGGGGTCAGGGTGTCGATGAAAGGGGGCATAATGTCGGTCGGTCACTCGGCAGCTAAAGGGCGTAAACTGAACTCTGGCGGATGTCGACAGGTCGCCTCTCATGAGCACAGGTCAGTTGCGAGACGGCAGCCGACTTTTGTTTTCCAGAGCTAAAGGAGGATATGTCGAAGTTAGAAAAGGATGTGGTGGTTGAGGGCACAGCGGCAGCGATCGAAACTAGGACGCGGGCGCTGCGGCTGCCGCTGCCGCTGCGCGTCGACATCCTTGCGACCGTTGAGTATTCCATCGCTTACGAATGACCCTGCAGCGCAGCTCGGTCCGGATAAAATCCATTGCATGCGAGCGAAACGGCCCGCCTTTTCATCTACTTTCCGATTCACTTGAGCTCGATCTTCTTGCCGTCCTCCCAGACCTCGCTCCCGCCGCCGACCTCGAGCAGATGCCAGTCGACCTGGACTCCCTCGGCCGCAAATGTCGCCCGGACGCTCTCGGCGATGGCCGAAAAGTTGTCGACGGCCAGAGCGAGGATGGTCGGTCCAGCACCGGAGAGGCAGATACCAAGCAAACCCGGGTGCGAGCTGGGCGTGTGCGAGGAGAGAACTGTCGGGAGGCCCGGGATCTGAGACCAAGGCGAAGTTGAAGCGCCAGAGTCAGTTAGCCGCCAGACCTTCCAGCGAGTGTCCGTAGGTGACTGCCCCCGCCTAGTGCACAAGAAGACGCACGAGAACGTTCCGGTACGGCTGATGGATGCGATCCTTCATGGCCTCGTAGATGAGGTCGGCGTCAGGCGGCGACTGGCCGAGCGCCGTCGTCAGGACGGCGAGGCGCTGTAGGTTGAATACCTGGGGTCGCACGCAGGTTGTAGTTGGCGCCAGACGAAAGTCAGCAGGGCAGCCGACAAAAAGGCGTCACACGCTTGTACAGCGGCAACGGAGCGCGAAAGGCTCCGGCTTGCAGAGGGGCGACGAACCATATCCTTCCGAGTGTAGGCTTCAGGCAGGACGCCCCGGGCCTTAGCCGTACTGAGCTCGAAGCGGGGGACGATGGCGATCGCCTTGATCTCCTTCGCCCAGCCGAAGCGGACGAAGTGACCGATGCCCCGGGGCGGGATAGGAGGGTCGAGTCCCCAATCGGGCCCGGCATCGGCGGGGTACTCGGGCAGGACCTCTGCGAGAGGAACCTCGGCGGCGGACGTCTCGAGCGGAGAGAGCTCACGGAGGTACGATCCGACGAAGCCGCCGACGAGCGCGGCCGAGACGTTGTCCGGGTGCCGCTCGACCATCAGCGCAAAGTCGAGCAGCCGGCTGAGAGGGAGTTCAAGGGCACCGAGGAGCGAGCCGAGGAGGACGCCGGCGATGACGGCCGCACCGGACGAGCCGAGGCCGCGGCCAAAGGGCACTCCGTTGTCGACGGTGACAAGGAGATGCGGCGGCAGCGAGCGAATCCCGTGCGCGCGAAGGACGTAGAGCGCCGTCCGGGTGATGAGGTTCTTGAACGGCGAAAGCGGCACGCCGGCCGCGCCCTCGCCGGTGTAGGCGAGCGTTGTCTCCTCGGCGTTGGACCTAGCCGGGCGGGCGGTAAGGGGTGAGCAAAGCAAGAGTCAGCGGCTGGAAGCGGAAAGGTCACATCTCTCGCAGCGTAAACCATGCGCCCGGCTGTGGCGCCAAGTGGACGCACGGGTCGATCGATACGTCAAGGACGACGTGCAAGCTGAGTGAGAGGCCGACGACGTCGAAGCCAGGGCCGATGTTGGCCGAGGTCGCCGGCACCTTGATCTGGAACCGGCGCGGTGCCGTTGGGCAGGTCCGACCGGTGCTGCTACTGCTACTGCTACTGGCGACGACGGCAGACATGGCAGAGGAGATGGGCGTGTCGGGCACAGGGTCGTGACTCGTCGGTCGACTGAAATGGGCAGTCGTCCGGACCAAGCCGACGGGCGGCTCGGCGGCGAGGCGGCGGAGCGAGGCGACGGCGAAGCGCAATTGCATTCCCTTCCTCGCCCCTGCCGCGGGCTCCTCGATCTCGGCTGTTCGAGACGCCTGGCTCGACGACCCACTTGCAACCCACCGCCGCCCTCTTTCCCCGTCTCTTTGCTTTCCTTCCGATTTTGTTTGCCCATTATGTCCGGCCGCAACTCGCGCGTGATGGTTCAGCCCATCAACATCATCTTCAAGCACCTGCAGGCGGTGCGTGACTCTCTCCCCCGCTCCGCACTCCGGTCAGCTCGCAACCCAGTGCGCCAGAGCGCGTCGGTCGGCTCTACTCGACCTCGCGCAACCTGGCGCCTCGGTCGGGGCTCGCTGCTGGCTGGCATCCGTCGGCTACCTTCTAAGCAGCGTCAGGCGCCGCATCTACGGAAGCGCTGTCAGGCTGAGCAGCCGAGCCACCCAGGCCGCATCCCGGCCGCGTGCTGATCCCACTCGTCCCTTCCCTTTCGTCTATTGGCGCCGGTCATGCCCACTCTCACTTCTCGTCCGACTCGCCACGCCGTTATCGCAGAAATCAACCGTCCAGATTTGGCTGTACGATAACACCTCGGTCCGGATGGAGGGCGTCATTGTTGTGCGTTTCTGCCTCTCGTACCTCCTCTTCCGATCTGTCTTCTGGTCATTCTGTGTCTTGAGGGGCTGGTCGCATCTTCTTGGCCTGTCCGTATCGCGTACTGCCGCTCGCTTGCTACTCCGGGCGGTGCTCGAGCCGGCGCATGCGTGCGCTGCACCCCGCGCTGCTGTCTGTGACTCAATTGTCTTCGGACGCGTCCTGCGCGATTAGAGCGCAAAACCGGACCTTACGCCGTCGGCTGCGAGGCTCGTCAGGATCTGGGCCGAGGCCATCGGTTGTAGCTCTGAAGGGACCGGAAGGCTGTCTCCGTCCTGCACAGGACCAATTGAGCGGCCATCGCCGTTGACAGGGACAGTTTGCCGGCCGCCGCGGCAGAAGAGGGGTTGGCCGTCTGGAAGACACCATCCAGAAGCCAGGGAGTTATTGGGGGCGCGTCCAGGTCGATACGTATTGTACAACGCTGACTTTCAGCCATCTGGACCACTCAATCTGACAGGGCTTCGACGAGTTCATGAATGTCGTTCTCGACAACGCGGCTGAGGTTTCTGTTAAGGGCGAGAGCCGGACTGAGCTTGGTGCGTCCCGTTCCTTCTGCCCACGTATCTAGTCTCCTTATCCTGTACTGGCCAGCTCACACGCCCTCTTTGCGCGGCCCCAGGTCGGATCCTGCTCAAGGGTGACAACATCACGCTCATCCAGCCCGTCGTCAGCGCATAGAATTCCTCAAGCTCTGCTCTTCAGGTCTCTCCATCTCGATCCGACGACTGTCTTGCGCTCGGCAAGACTGTTACGACTCGTAGTCTCTAAAAGACGGCGACACCCGTGAACTCCGTTTCAGCAGAGGCTCGCGTCGCCCCCTTCATCCTTCTCGGGCTTGGAATTACTCTCAGCCCACGCCAACGTCTTACGTGCCAACAACACTCCCTTTACGTCGAGTCCCTACTGGGCGACAGCTGCCCGTTTCATGAAAAATATGCAAAGCAAAGTCTATCTGCCGGGCTGTGGTGAAAGGCTCATTGATTCGATGGGGTGCTCTCGTGCAAGGGTCAGCGCGCGGCCCGACGCAGGGGGAGCTCAACCTTGCTCCCAGCACAACCTATTGGTGATTGACCCTAGTTAGTCGGGCTGAGAATCTCGGGCGCGGGCTGTCGGCGATACTATAGAACCTCGCCTCGAGCGCCGCTGCTTGCCTCTTCAGCAGCCGTGTCAGTCGTATGACCGCCAGGGCGAACTCAATGGTCTGCGATGCTGTTCCGCCCGCGCGCCGGTGCCATTCAGGCCGGCTGAGGTGAGCTCCCCCGGCAGTCGTCGAGCTGGGCCGATACATGAGCAGCTGGATGAAGCAGAGCTGAAAGCGACCTGTCCTCCGGTGTGCTGGAACGGACCAGGGACGCTCTTTTTGAGGCTCAGGGGTCACCTTCCGAGAGCCGAGGTCGCCGTCGTTGCGGTCGAGCCGGCGACGCTTTGCGACAGCGACGACGAGAGACGCGATCCCCGCCCCCCAGGGGACCCGCCACCGCCGACCCCAAGCGCCCCTTGCCTTCGGCCTCCCAGCTCCCCCTCGATCCCTTCAAGCCGGAGCTCCAGCGGCTTCTCTCTGATCTTTCGACCGGCTCCTCATGGCCAGCGCGTCCTCGTCGGCCAACTTCGCCGGCGCAGCCGCGTCGCATCCGGTCGTCGGCGGTAAGCAGCCCCGAGCGTACACGCCCTCGACCTCAGCGGCCACGCCGCTGGTCGGCACAGAGTCGCTCTCGTCGGCCTCGAGCGACGAGGATGCTGAAGGCGAGGACGACGACGGTGACTTTCAGGCAGGGAACGACCAGGCAGAAGGCTCGGGCACGTCCGCTAGCGACGACGACGACAGCCGGCAGCAGCAGCAGCATTATGCTCCGCCTGCTCAGCAGCCGCAGGTCGACTCGGACGAAGAGGACGAAGCGCCCGTTCAGCCACGGGTGCGCAAGCTCAAGCTTGTGTCTAAGGGCAAGCAGCGCCAGCAGCAGCCGGTCCTCGACGACCCGGAGGCCGACCCGGAGCTTTACGGCCTCAGGCGATCGGTGTGTCCGCCCGGCCGCCCCTGCCTCCTGCAACACTGGCTCGCCTGCCCTCCATGTATGATCTGACCGATGGCTGATCCCTCTTCTCTTTTTCTGAAGGACCGAGACCGCAAGACAGCCGAGGCGTCAAACGTCGGTTTCCTTTCCTCTGCGAGCGCCCTCCTTGCGACGCCCTCCGTTCGCCGGGAACCCCTCTCGACCCTGGATGTCGGCGCTGACCGAACGCTCTATTTTGCAGACGTACGAGGAGAGCTCGGGCGAGGGCGAGTCGGAGAACGATGACGACGATGCTGCAGACGACAATGGCGACGAAGACGACGACGACGAGACGGAGGACGAGCGGCCGCAGCGCAAACGGCCGGCCAAGAAGAAGGGCAAGGCGTCGACGTCCAGGGGCGGTTCGAGAGCTAAATCGAACGGTGCGCTTCTACCCATTCTTCGAGGCTGCTGCCCGGAGTTGATTTACAGGAGTCCAGCAACAGAAGCCATCACGGTCAGCTGACACTCTGTCGACGTCCTTTGGTCCTGTCTACCTTCAATCCGCAGCACCCAACCTGTTCGTCTCGAAAGCGGCTCAGGCCGAGAACTCGGATTCGGGCGACGACTATGCCGCCAAGTCGCACAAAAAGGGTGCCGGCCGCAAGGCAAAGCGCGCCCGGTCCGAGGCCGAGGATGACGGCGGCTCGCGCGGCCGGCCAAAGGAGTACTCAAAGTACGACCTGAGCCAGGTCGACTACGGGCTTGACTCGGAAGACGACGACGAGATGACGTACACGACGACGACCGCGACCGGGGCCGGTGCGTGTCATCCTTGCTCACGGACCCCCCCCCCCCCCCCTTCCCAATTGGCGACCCTCTGGCCCAGGCAGGGTGGGGGTCCGATACGTCCACGTTGCCGACCGCGCCAAAACTGACACACTGCCCGACCATTGTCACTCACCCTCAGCCGACGGCTCCGAGGAGATCGAGCTCGTCGTCGGTCACATGCGCGACGAGGAGCGATTGAGCGACCCGGCCGATCTGCCCCATCAGAACCTTGTCCGTCGACATTCGTCCGCAAGCCCTACGTGTACGCGTGGCCGAGGAGTACTGTCAGCTGACCCTTCCTTTCATGTTGCTACAGCGCTTCATCATCAAATGGAAGGGTTACTCGCACCTGCACAACACCGAAGAGACGTACGAGTTTCTCCGGACGAGCCGCTTTAAAGGTTTCAAGCGGGTCGACAACTACATCAAGAGCGTCTGGACGATCCAGAACCGGATCTTGACGAGCTCGGCGACCTCGCGCGAAGACCTTGAGGCGTTCAATATTGAGAAGGAGCGGATCAACGAGGTGCGTATTGCCGTGGCCCTTCTAAGATCCCCTCGCTGATCGCCAGCCGCCTCCGCACAGATCTTTGAGTCGTACAAGGTAGCTGAACGCGTTCTCGGCCAGCGCGATGCGGCCCCCGATGACTCGCATCCGTTCCACCGAGTTGAGTACTTCGTCAAGTGGACCAATCTTGCTTACTCTGAAAATACGTGGGAGTGCACCGAAGACCTGCCGCCGGCAGCTCAGGCCGAAATTGACGCCTTTCTCGCACGCGAGGCCTGCGAGACGGCCCCCTGGCGTTCGGCCAACTACAGCCAGGGCCGGCCGGCGTTCAACCGAGTCAAGGAGGACCCGGCCTACATTAGGGCGACCGGCGGCGAGCTCAAAGACTTCCAGCTGACTGGAATCAACTGGATGATCTATCTCTGGTCGCGATTTGAGAACGGCATCCTCGCAGACGAGATGGGCCTTGGCAAGACGGTCCAGTCGGTCGCCTTCCTTAGCTGGCTCTTCCACGAGGCGCAGCAATTTGGTCCCTTTCTCGTCGTCGTCCCGCTCTCGACGATGCCGGCGTGGCAGACGACGTTTAAGCAATGGGCACCCGACATGAACGTCATCTGCTACATGGGCACCGGGAAGAGCCGCGAGGTTATACGCACGCACGAGTTTGGCTCGGCCCGCAAGCTCAAGTTCAACGTCCTCTTGACGACATACGAATTCATCCTCAAGGACAAGGCCGACCTTGGCAGCATCAAGTGGCAGGCGCTCATGGTCGACGAGGTGCGTCGGCTTGCGCAAAGGGAGACGTTGCGGACCGCCCGCTGATCGATCCTCATCTCTCTGCCTCCCTTGCAGGCCCATCGGCTCAAGAACTCCGAGTCGCAGCTGTACGAGGCGCTGATGCAGTTTTCGACGGCCTCGCGCATGCTCATCACGGGAACGCCGCTACAGAACAACGTCAAGGAGCTGCTCGCGCTCCTCCATTTCCTGATGCCGCACAAGTTTGGCCTCACCGACGATTTTACGCTCAACGACGAGGACCAGGAGCAGAAGATCAAGGAGCTTCATGCCAATATCGAGCACATCATGCTCCGCCGGCTCAAGAAGGACGTCATCCAGTCCCTGCCGTCCAAGTCAGAGCGAATCCTGCGCGTCGAGATGTCGGGCATGCAGACACACTTTTACCGCAACATTCTCACCAAAAACTTTGCCGTCCTCGCTCAAGGCGCGCAGGGCCAGCAATTCAGCTTGCTCAACATTGTCATGGAGCTCAAGAAGGCGTCGAACCACCCGTTCCTGTTTGACGGCGCCGAAGTGGGCGCGACGACCAACGATGAGATCCTCAAGGGCATCGTCATGAACTCGGGCAAGATGGTCCTGCTCGACAAGCTGCTCGGCCGGCTCAAGAAGGACGGACACCGGGTCCTCATCTTCTCTCAGATGGTCCGCATGCTCGACATCATGTCCGACTACATGTCGCTCCGGGGCTACATCCACCAGCGGCTCGACGGGACCGTGCCCTCAGACGTCCGCAAGAAGTCAATCGAGCACTTCAACGCGCCCGACTCGCCCGACTTTGCCTTCCTGCTCTCGACCCGGGCCGGCGGTCTCGGCATCAACCTCGCGACGGCCGACACTGTCATCATCTTCGACAGCGACTGGAATCCGCAGAACGACCTTCAGGCGATGGCGCGTGCCCACCGGATCGGTCAAAAGAACCACGTCATGGTCTACCGGCTCCTGTCCAAGGATACGGTCGAGGAGGACGTCCTCGAGCGGGCCAAGAAGAAGATGGTGCTCGAGCATGCCATCATCAATCAAGTTGACACCTCGGGCTCCTCACTCGGCCCCCGCTCGGCCGCCGCGCCCAAGCCGGAAAACTTTAGCAAGGACGAACTGAGCGCAATCCTCAAGTTTGGCGCCCAAAACATCTTCAAGGCGGACGACACAGCTCAGGGCAAGAAGCTCGACGAGATGGACCTCGACGACATCCTCAACCGAGCCGAGGACCACGAAACGGGCGTTGACGCCGGCGGGACTTCGCTCGGCGGCGAGGGCTTCCTCCAGCAGTTTGCTGCCGTCCAAGACTTCAAGACCGACCTGAGCTGGGACGAGATCATCCCCGAGGACCAGCGCGGGCAGATCCCGCTCGAGGACCAGCAGCCCGGCAGCATTGCGCAGGCCGGACCATCGCACTCTGGTCTGACGCCAAAGAAGCGGTCGGCCGCGACCGCCGCGGGAAAATACACCGACCAGATGGACCCTGGCTCAGGCGGCGAGGACGAGCGCTCCGTCTCGCCCGAACGCGAACGATCTGAGAAGAAGGGCAGGGGCGCGACCGGCCCGCGCAAGACTGCAGCGCAGCGCGCGCTCGAGCTCAAAGGTGCGTTCCACCGAGCGATCGCTGATCCCGTGCCTGTCAGTACTGACTGCGCTCGCCCTGCGCAGACCGTGACCTTCGCAACCTGATCCGCGCAATCCAAAAATGGGGCGACATTCGCCAGCGCTACGATGTCATCGTCAGTGACGGGTCCTGCGCCCTTGCGGCCTCGTTTTGAAACGCAGCTGACAAGCGTAGCACCACATCTACCTATCAGATCCGCGAGGCCAAGCTTGAGACCAAGAATCGAGCCGTCATTCTCCAGGCCTGCGACGAGCTAATCGCGCTTGGCAAGGAGGCGATTGACCAGCACAAGATGGAGCTCAAGGGCAAGAAGGTTGCCGGCGAGACGGTGCGTCGACCTCGCAAGCTCCGTCCGGTTGCTTTGAAGACTGATCGGGCCTCCCCCGCCGGTCTCTCTCGCACAGATCACGTCCAATATGCGGCAAAAAGCGGTTTTGATGGAATTCCGCGGTATCGGTAATTTGAACGCCGAGACGATTGTCTCGCGGCATTTTGACCTCCGAGCGACGCACGCCGTCATGAAGGAGGTCCACGCCCACGGCAACCCGATCGAGTGGCGCATGCCCAACGACCATCTCCGGCCGACGCAGAATTGGACGGTTGAATGGAGCCCCGTCGAGGACGCCCGTCTGATCGTCGGCATCTGGCGCCACGGCTTTGGTGCTTGGGAGGCAATACAAGCGGACGAGCCGCTTGCGCTGCAGGGCAAGTTCTTTCTCGACGAAACCAAGAACAAGCCGCTCGACCAGGGTCAGACGCGGAGCACGCCGACGGCCGTCCATCTTGTCCGCCGGGGTGACTACCTCGCCGGCATGATCCGCGAGTTCGAGGAGACGCGGAGGCACATCCAGGAGCAGCAAGCGGCCCAGCAGCGGGCTCAGCAGGCCTACTATGAGCAGCACGGCCACTACCCGCCGGTGGCCAATGTTCTGCCGTCTGTTCTTAATGCAGCACCAGGTGAAGCCGGGCCGTCGTCGGCGCCGGTAATAAAGAGAGCTCGCAAGAGCGACTCAGCCGCGCCCTCGGCCTCGGACAAGGGCAAAAAGCGCAAGGGCACGCCCGTCTTCACCGACAGCGAGTCCGAGTCCGACTATGCGTCGATGGACGAAGCCGAGGCCAAGGAGGAGCTCAGGCCGGTAAAGTCGGCGCTGAAGCAGCTCAAGCACGGCACCGAGGACCTCCCGCGCGAAGAGAAGGTTGAGGTTCTCAAGCAGTGTCTCATCGTCATCGGCAAGCGGATCGAGATTGTCGTCGCCCATAAAACAGCTAAGGGACAGAACGGCGACAAGTGCGTACCACCCCTATCTTATGCTCGCGCTTCGAAGGTGAGGCTGATTCAATCCCACCCTGACTGCAGATGGATGAAGTGGCTCTGGCATTTTACAAGCTTCTTCTGGCCACGCAAGGGCATCAAGCAGGACAAGCTGCGAGCCATCTATACCAAGATGTGCGTCACCCTCTGCTCCCTTCATTGGCTTCGCTTTGCTGATTGTGATCGTCGTATCTTTGGCTTTGGTAGGGCTGCCTCAGCCAACGCCGCCGCGACCTCGTCGGCTGCAGCACCGCCACCGGTAGCAGCTAGCGCTGGCGCCGTCCCTCCTATCCCCTCTCGATCGGAGGCCGAAGGGGAGCCCGTTGCCAAAAAACTCAAAATCGAGCCATGATATCCCATTTGCGCCAGTGTCACTAGCGTACCTCCGGTCCCCTTCCGCGCATACATGCCCATCCTCCTTTGCTTCCAGCCCACCGTGGCTCCCCCCTGGTCAACGGCCGCCCTACCTGTACTTTCTCCCAGACCGCCCCTTCGCGCTCAACTAGACGCCATCGATACAATATCCCCTCCCTTATTGAGGACATCGAGATTTGCGTGCGCGAGGCACGGGGCACGGGGCAAGGGCGCTGAGTGACTGATTATAAAGGAAAGGCCGGGGCCGACATCTATGGAGGGGGGAGGGGGTGCTATTCGGTAGTCTATAAGAGGCAGGTGCGATCGATAAGAGAGTGTCCGTCTTGGGAGGTTTGTCTAAAAGGCTGGGGATGGGTTCCGGTCAAAAGAAAGGGCGTTACTGATTAGAGCTCATGGCGAGCGCACCGCCGCGGCCGGGCTTGACGGTCGCGACGGACGGGCTCCGCGAGACGCGCGACTTGCCGCCGATCTGGAGGTACTCCTCCTCGTCATCGTCGTCCTCGCTCTCGTGCCCGTTGGTTGTGGCATGGCGCGATGCCTGCTGAGATGAGAGGTCGGCCGCAAGTGTGCCGGGTGCGTGGGCACTACTACTGACGGTCGACGCGAGTGCCGACGAAGAAGCCGAGGTCGTCAGACCGGCGAGGCCGTTCGCAAGCTCCTCCATGTCAAGGCCGCCGCCGGCGGTTCCGCCGCCTGAGCCAGCGCTCTGAGAGGCGCGCCGGCCGGCGGCGAGAAGGTTGCCCTCGGACTGGGTCCGCTGGACCTGTTGCTCCGACTCGTCATAGTCTGGCAGGCCCTGCGTCGCCGACAGCGGGACGACGCCTCCGCCAAGGAAGCCGCGCGAAGCCACCTGGTAGGACGGCACCTGCGAGAGGGCCGACATGTCATCGAACGACGGGTTGCGCGATGGTCCGGCCGAGTTGACCGGCGAGTGCATCGCCGACGATCCGGCCGAGTTACTACCGCCCGAGTGGGGGCCGCTTCCACTAGCGCCACCTGGCGTACTCGCACCGCTGGCCCCGCCACTGCCGCTGCCATCGAAGGTGCTAAGCGAGTGGAGACCCTTGACGTGGTGCTGCTTGTGGCCGTGGCCAAGGGAAGTCAGAGGCTTGAAGTGCGGGATATTGAAAAGGCTGCCGCGGCGCTCCTCGGCGGCCGCGTAGGGCGGCATCTCGCTCGCCGGGCCAGGAGGCGGCCGCTCGCGCTCGGGACTCGACGGTCGACTGCCAGGCCGACTGCCCGGTCGACTGATGGACCGCCGGAAGCCAAGGCGGCTGCCAGCTCGACTCTCGGGCGGCGTTCTGTGGGGAGAGAGCGCGCCCTGGCTGGCGTCGGGAAGGGTGGCGCCGATCGACATGAGCAGCTCAGAGTCGGCCCAGTTGAGGCGTGGCCGTTCAGGTACGGGCAGGCCGTCGGCTGGTAGACCGTCCGCCGCAGGGAGCGCGCGCATGCCAAAGGTAGGCGAGGCCGGTCGCGAGCCCGGACGCGAGGCTGGCGGCGTCGTCGCTGGGCTGTGCATTCGCGACGACCATGAGGCCTGCGTTGTGCCCGAGGTTGAGGCGAGCATGCCGGCGTTGGCGACGCGGTCATAGACGTGATTAGAGTACGACGGCAGCTCGAGCTGCTGATCGTTCTCGGCGTCACCCTGGAGGCTGAAGAGGACGGCGCGCGTGTGAGCCGACGCCATGCGAGCCTCCTCGGCCAGGTGGTGCGAGAGCACGTGGATCGGAAGTGCGCAGCGGAGCTCCGAAGCTGCAGCATTGTCACAAGGAGAATGTCAGAAGACAAAAGGTTCAGCGGCTGTCAGAGACTGTCGACGCACTGTGGCCGTCCGGGTTGCTGATGACGCAGCTCCACTTGATCTTGTGAGTGACAAAGACCGGATGAACGTTGTGGGTCGGCGTTGCCCACATCGGAAGCGGAATGGAGATCATGGTGTCGACCTCGCCGTCGCCGAGCTCAACCTCGCGTTGCTCCTCGCGCGCGGCGAGGTAGGCCGCCTGGGCCTCGACGTGAGTCGCTGTGACCGGGTCGAGCCCTCCAGCAAAGATGTCGGGCGCAAGCTGGGACGACTCGGACGACGTGCTGTTCCTGGGACCGTTGGCGCTGAGCGCATCCGGTCGCGAAGACGATGGCCCGCCGTGGTTTGTGAAGTCTGGAAAGTAGCCCTCCGCCTCAGCCCCGGCAGGTGCCGCCGTCGAGGGCGGGCCGAAGGTTGACCGCGCCGTCGGTAGCGGGCCTGGCGTCGCTCCACCACCGGGGCTTGCGGCGGCTAAGGCGGCGGCGCGCTCGGCGCGCTCTTCAGCTTCGTCACGCTCGCGCTGGCTCGGCCGGCGGACAAGCGGCTTCTCCGTCTTCTCCTTGTGGACGTAGGCCTTACCGTTCCGAATGTCGTGCTTGATCGAGGCTGCGACGCGGACATCTGGGTGAGACGAGTGCCGCGTATGGACGAGCGTATACTCCTTTACGACGGTCGAGATCGAGGTCACGTGCACGCCCTTCATCAGCGGCTGGAATTTGATCGCAATCGGGATGTTGTCGCCAGCGGCGAAGGCTCTAGGCAATGAACAAGGAGGATAGGCCAAGTGATCAGCGATGCGCCGAATTGATACACCAGACCGGCGCAAGACGTACTTGTGCGGCAGCGTGAGCGAGTATGACACCTTCATCGGCCACGTGTTCTCGATCTCAAGCGTTTGGGTAAACTCTAGCGCCTCGGCAGTGAACGTCCGGAGGAGGACGACGGGCTTGGTTGCGACGAAGTTGTGCGAGAAGGCGCCGGTCCGAACCGCGGTCGCCCGGAGCTTGTAGGCGACGTGGGCCTCGTTGTTCCAGGTGCGGATCGAAGACGGCAGCGTCGTATCGGGTTCGATGGTCATCGAGAAGGGGAAGCTATGGATGCCGGCCTTGAGCGCGTGCGACGACGCATGCGGTTTCTTGCCGCCCGGCGTCGGCGGAACCGCAGACTGGTTAAGGAAAGCCCAGTCGTGCTGGATGAGGACATGCGTGTGGTGGTGCGACCGCGTCGATGAACTGCGGTTCAAGCGAGAGCGAGCAAGGCGCCAGATCACGAGGGATCAGCTTGCGTACACAATGCTTTGATACGCCCGAGGGATGTAGAAGACATACCCGGAGCCCTCGCCGAACGAGACCTTGGCCTTGCCCGTCAGCTGGAGCGTCACCTCCTTGAGGCTCGTCTGCTCGACCAAATGGAGCAAGACGCGGCCGCTCAGTCGAGCCGGATTTGTGTCACCTCCAGCGCCACGGAGGATGACATGCTCGGTATCGAGGACGATCTCGACCCAGCTGTGCGAAGCGCCGCTGGCCGTCGGTCCAAGGTGGGAAGGCGTGCCGAGGCCGGAGCCGGCGGCTACCGACGAAGGGAAGTGCGCATGGTCGGGCGTCGTCGTCCCGCTCGCGCCGGGCGTTCCCGTAGCTGAGGAAGGGAAATATGAGGCGAGTGGGTCCTGCTCGGCAAAGGTGTTGGCCGAGAAGGAGACACCGCCGGGAGTGCCGGGCGTCTGCGGCGGCGGCGGGTGGCTCGGGGTTGAGGTCCCGCTGGCATGGCCATGACCGCCAAGAAGAGAAGGCAGGTGCGTGCCAGACGTGTGGGCAGAGAGCCAGCCGGGCGTGCGAGGCATCCTGTAGAAGCCGGCGACGGCAGCTACGACGACGACTGACGAGGGTAAGGCGGCGGCTTGAGAGGAAAGCGAGGAAGGACGCTAGGCTGGATTGAGCGCAGGCAGGGGCGGCAAGGGCGTCAGCGACGGAACCCGACCAGCAAAGGGGCGATCAATGATAGACAAGACAGGATACTGACTGACTGAGAGCTTGGGCTGATCCTACCGGGTTCTAAGGTAGGAGAAGTAGTGGCCGAAGGGGAAGGGGGGGGGGGGGAGCGAGCGAGGAGGAGTCGGCAGCGGAGCGGCTGCTGCCACTGCCGCCTCAGGGGCGAGAGGACTTTCTGGCGCGCGCGGGCGGCGTTGGTCCGCCCGCGCCTCGAGGCAACGTCGCTCGTCATCGCCACGCATAGCCAGCAGCCATCGTATCGCGATCAGGCCACCCTTTCGAGGGACAGGACCCTGCTGGCGGCTGTGGCGCTGATTTCAGAGGCTCATATATTCAAGACCTGTTCTGCCCGACTTGCGACCTGCTCAAATCAAGGCTAGCCAGGATTCGAGCTCCCTCCGATCGCCTTTATCGATGACCGCCACGCGCGCGGCCGGGCTGGCTCTTCCGGCTGGCTGCGAAGACCGTTGTCGTGCGCCTTGATTCATACCAGCCGGTCAATCTCAACGGCCGTGCGAGCATCCGACAGCTCC
Organism: Cystofilobasidium macerans; assembly: GCA_014825765.1. Classification (NCBI taxonomy): domain Eukaryota; kingdom Fungi; phylum Basidiomycota; class Tremellomycetes; order Cystofilobasidiales; family Cystofilobasidiaceae; genus Cystofilobasidium; species Cystofilobasidium macerans. The sequence goes on along the minus strand of MVAP01000045.1, from coordinate 96,480 downwards.
TGGATAGGTGCTGACTCTCATTATCTTGCGGGCCGGAAAGCCGCCTACGACCGGAGCATCGCCTCAATGGATGCTTCGGACAAAAGGAGCCGACGAGCGAGTCGGCCGATCCGACCCGACCACAGAGCAGCCAGCGCCTCGGCTTGCGCCCTACTCGAAGCCGCCCAAGGAAACGCTCTTGGGAGTCTCAATGTGTCGTCGAGCCAGATCTGCCGTCCGCTCGCAAAGGTCTTGCTAAGAGTTCGTTGTTGGCCGCCTAGCTCGAACTCAAGGCGGCGGGCAAGGGTTGCCAAGGTGTGGGTCGAAGTATCATCCATCGCAAGCGTCCTATACGAGGTCTGCGACCGGCTTTCGCACGCGCTCCCACTCCTCGTCGTCAACGATGAGCTCACCAGCCATCTGGGAAGAAACGACAGGAGAAGCGGTAATTGAGATCAGGACGCCGAGCAGCGGCGGGGTCTTGAGCGGAGATGAGAGACGGACCTGTTTCTTGAACATGGTCAGGTCGCCGTAAGCGGTCGCCAGGTGCAGCCCATCAATGCCGTCCTCCTCCTGCCGGGCGGTGTCCTGCTCAAAGACGACAATGCCAGAATAAGACACTCGACGGCCGGTCGGCTCCTTCCCCGGGAAGAAGCCGCCGGCCCCTGTATGGGTGCCGCTCCAGTCGACCTTGGCCATGGCTACCTCTTTGGTGCCGACGCGAGAGTCTGACAAATGATCGTAAGGCGTTTGAACGCGTCTCGATTGTTTTGCGAGCTAATCAAAGCTCGGACGCACATACGACTAGGGTCGGGTTATTTATCCAGTCGGGCCACGAAACCCGGAGGCCGTCTGCGAGGCGGAAGCGTAGCGACCGGTCAGCGCTGTCGGATAGCCAACTCCCGATCAAGCTGGACCGACCTTCCCGGTACTTCATGTAGCGCTCTCTGTTGTCGATCGGATACGCCCCATCTGGCAAACTGCCGACGAATCTGCGGGTTGGGATGGTGGCTCACTCAGCTCTAGCAACGCCTCTCGCGTGTTCAGAGGCCGCAACTTGAACTGAGGGTGTAAGTGGACCGGGTCGAGCGCAACCTTGGTCTGGATGTAGGCCTCGCAATGAGCCTTGAAGGTGGGGCTTGGCTCGTGGACGGGCATGATGAGTGAGTGATGGGGAGGAGCGAAAGGGTACGGTTCGAAGCGGCTGTTCTCGCACGCGAGGCGCGCAGCAGCTGGCCCGACGAAGACGAGCTGGCAAAGCAGCCTCTCCTCGCCACTCATTCCTGATTGCTCAGCAATAGACGAGCGAGACGAACGCGAGCTTTGATAGTGACTCTCCAAGCTAAGCCAGCTACTAGCTTCTCTCAGGAAATACAAGAGCAAAGGAAGTTGAGCGAAGACGGCCCGAGTCGATCGCTCTCCTGCCCCGCGGCGTGGGCTGGCCTTCCGCTCAGCCCGAGCCAGCAGCAGCTCTCCTCATCGCTCCCTCTCCCTCGATACGCTGTACCTCGTCATACCCACAGGAAGGACGGATGATAACTGAGGTCTTCTATCACTCGTCTACTCGCCACCTCTAGTCGCACGACCGAGCGCCTTCCCATGTCGCGGGCAACGCCGGCCGCGGCCGGCAGCAGCTCATCGTCCAATTCGGGGAGCAGCAACACCAAGGCTGCCGCCTCCGGAGGCCCTCTGCAGGGGCAGGGCCCGAGGCGGCACGCGCCCGGCCCTGTCTACGAGCTCAGGCCACCAGACTGGCGGCCGCCGATGAGTGCCGATGCCGACCTCGGTACGTGTCGTCTGCTCAATGAGCAGGCTCGTCTGCGGCGGACAGCTGAGGGTTGACGCACGCTTCGGCTCCCCCTGGTCTCGCCCTCCGTCTCTCTGTGCAGGCTTTCCCGACTTTTTCCCTAACCGGCCAGGCTTCGGTCAAGACGAGGACAGTCTCAGCGAGGCCTTCATCCGTGGCGGCTACGTCTCAAAGTGGGGTTTGAGCAACAGCGTACGTCGCGCGATAGCGCCTCGGCCCCCTGGCTCCGGCCGGCCCGGGCGTCCCCCGACCCCGCGCACTCCTTCGGCTCGGCGCTGACTTGCGATGCTTTCCAGTCGGAGACGTATTCAGTCCACGGCTTGATCCTCCAGTCGCTGGGCAAGACGCAGCTTCGGACGCTCAATGATTCAGTCAGCTCGCTCCTGACGAAACGCCAGCAAGAGAGCTCGGCCGTCGAGTGCGTTCGCGTGCCCTCTTCGCCGGGCGACCGCCTGCCGTCGCTGACTTTACATGTTCCTTCCAGTCCACACACCTATAAGGTCCCTCCGCGGCTCGTCCTGCACGAGACCAAGAAGCAGGCCTACATTGCCGACCTCGCCAACCCGGCCATACCTCTGCACCGGCTTTCGCGCTCAATCCCTCACGGCTTTAAGGGCGTCGATCTGCTCGAGATGCTCTCCAACAATGACGTTGCACTCGATCGCGCATTGTGGTTCATCAAAGTCTGCGGTGGCAGTGAATTGGTGCGGCCGCCCTCTTCTCTGTGTCCCTTGTTTGGGCCTTCGTCGTCCAGCGGTCGCTAACTCCTCCCTGCGTTCATCCAGCTATCGTTGCGATCCGCCAAGTCGCAGAGTCTTCCTCCGGCCGCTCAACAAAGCGCGGCTACTCAGGCCTCGGCAACTTATACGACGGACTTTACTAACGCTTTTGCCGCCTTCCTCAAGGTCCAGCTTGTGCAGCTGACGGTGCCATCGACTCTGCCGCCGGTCCTGCGCACGTCGACGACCTTCTCGGTCAAGTCGACCTTTAAGTCGCTCCTCTCGGTCCCGGCCAGTCGCGAGCGCTGGCTGAAGAAGTGGAGCTACAGCAATCGTTTGCTGCAAGCGTGTCAGCAGCCTGAACACGCACTCATCGATCGGAGGGCACTTCTCGGCTGGATCGTCGCCCATGTCGCGACCGCCAACCTCGCCCAGGTGGCCTTCGTTGCCAAGCTGCTCGAGGAGTACTCGCGCTGGCTGCACTTCGATGGCGCCCTCAGCCGTGCCTTCCTTGAGGCTGCCCTTGGTCGACTTGCCGGCGATCTCGCCGGCAAGAAGGAGCTCGAGGCAACAACAGCTCGGTTGTCCAAGGTCATCCAGTGCCTCTTTCTCGGCGCGCCGCATCTTTTCGTCTCTCCTCGTCTTTACGTTCACCACCTCGGTCAGCTTGACCTCCTCCTGTCGACGGCAACGGCTGGCCAAGGCATGCTCCCGCCTTTCATCGCCAGAGACGATCCGGTCGCGCACGAGATCCTCTCGGCTATGGGCGATGCCTGGAACTCGATCAAGGCTCGCAACGAGGGCTTGCTCTTTCGCAGCTGGGGCGTTGGCGGCGGCAAGGGCGTTTGGTCCGAACGCAAGGGCACGCTGGGCGACATCTGGGTCCTTGACTCGATCACCGCCCTCTCGGACATGACGCGCGTCACCAAGGCCTTTTTTGATTCGCTCTCACAGTCTCTGTCATCGTCTGCGCCTGCTGCTCTTGATCCTAGTTCTGTTGCCGGAAGCTTCAGCTTGCCTGCTCCGGAGGCCAAGGCCAGAGGCTCGTCGTCCCTGCGAGAGGCGTTCGCGGTCAAGCTCGACATCCTGCTCTCCTGGGCGACGGCCAAGTCGGCCCTGCGCTCGCGCACGTCGAGGGCTCAGCGGTCGTACGCTGTCGCGACCATCCTCTCGCTCTTTCTCATAGCCAGGGCAGGCTCGGGGCCGCAACCGGCCGAAGGCTGGCCGGTGGCCGTTCAAGGCGAAGTCTTCAACTGGGTCGATGACAGCGCGCTGGCGCGCGACGAGGACAACGTTGAGGTCGTCGCAGACGTGCTTGGCGAACTTGCAAGGCGGTGGGTCATCAGCTATCCGGCGTTTCTCATGCGACTCATCGCTAGAGGGCAGACGTGGAACGCCGTCGGTCGCGATGTCGAGCAGGTGCGCCGACTGTCCCCTCTGCTGAGACCTACTGCCGCCCCGCGCTCCGCCTGCTGACTCCGATTTTGGACTCCAGGGCCAGCCCATCCCACACCAGCTCCGGCTGCTCCGGTCGATTCCGCTCTTCTCTACGTCGCACTCAATCCGGCACCAACGTCAGGTCGTGTTGTACGGCGGCACCGAACATGCCGCCTACCCGCCCACATGGGAGACCTCGGGCTTGCTCGAGACGTGCCAGAGCGAATTAATCGCCGCATTTCCTGAGATCTTGTTAGGCTTCCACTTTGAAGGTCAGTAACGCGGCACCTCGGCAGCAAGCGACCGCATTCACTGACGTGCTTTCATGCGGCTTCTGGCGCAACTTCAGACGAGTCTTTTTCGCGCATCACAGCCTCTCACGAGACTACGCAGCTGGAAGCGACGCTCCCAACGATGCTATTGGCCCCGCAGTCGGTCCAGGTCGAGGCGGTCAGCACCGTCTTGTTGAGCGCCATCCTGTCGACAGAGTACATCCCCACTGCCATTACGATATGCTTCCCGGGTCTCGAGGTCTGACTCTGAGCACCTCCGCCGTCTTCTCAGTTCGCCCTTCCTCAAGTCGGCGCTGCTGACTCGTGTCATCGAGCTGCTCGAGCGCCTCTGCAACTACTCCGCAACACTCGATGTTCGCTCGCGAAATCCTTATTCACAGTCACAATACGAAGCTGACAGCTCGGTCTCGCCCGCAGATCATCATTCTCATCCTCGAATCGACTCCCGATCCAGGAGTCCTCAACTTCACCATTGATTGCATCAAGCGATGCACAGAGATCTGGACCGCAATGGACGTCAAGGCTCGGCTGGTCGAGGCGTTGCTCGAGCGTTATCTCGTTTCGCGCTCGACGGTGACTCCGCACAGAGCGCTGCTCGAGCTCCTCCTCCAGGCGGCAGAAGCCGGTCTCCTGCACGAGGAGCTGAAACTAGCCCTTCTTCAGGACCAGGCCGTCTTCGAGATGGATCAGGTAAGTCGCCGACCTGGCTCCTCCACTGCTCAGCTGTAAGCTCCTTCTAGCTAACACGACAACGTCCTCTCGCCAGACTGGTCTGCCGCTGGTCTTTGGAAACGTTGCCCCATCACCGGGCCCGACCGAGGACATGCTCGCCCCTGCAACCGGCGCGCCGATCGAGTCGGCCGAAGGGTCGATGGGGAAGGCGCTTTGGGGCCGCTACGTTGGAGCAAGCGACCTGCTCAAGTACTTGACGAGGGCTGGGTACGAGAAGCACATTCTATCAGACGAAGCAGAGCTCGTCAGCGAAGCACTCAAGGGTCTGGAAGGCCGCCCGTCAGACAAGGTAGGGCTGACCTCGTATGTAACAGACAGGGTTGAAGCTGATGAGAACTCTCTGTCACCCTCCTAGTTTGTTGCGACAGCTACGCAGCGCTTAGCAACATGCCTGGAGCAAGCTGCCATCCTGCCATCAAGTAAGCAAACACAGCTTGACCGTCTCGTCGAAGAGACAAACGGGGTCTTGCAGATCGTAGCCTTTGCACTCGCTCAGACCAAGCCCTCTAGCACAAGCTCTTCGACGCCCCCCGCCGACGCTACCTGTGACCCGCGCTTTGCAGTGGGTCTACTCAAGACGCTCGAGGCCCTCCGCGCAATGGCGGCATCATCCGGATCGGGCGACCAGGGCCGGCATGCACCGGGCCAGGCGCCCATTCATGGTCTTCGATGGGCCCTCGTCGTCTGTTTGCGTCTGCTCCACGTCCTCCTCGGTCTCGCCCGCTACAACATTGCTCATGTCTGGACTGCCGAAACCAAGGGCCTCGTTGACGGGCTCTTGACCGTTCTACTGCGTCTCGCCATCGTCTGTGGACAACCCATTCCTCGGCGCGCAATCGAGTCATTAAGCTGACCGGCTCTATTCACCCTGCAGATCCACGCTGGCACCGTCACACTCGACAAAGAGCTCTTTAACTTGCTCATGGACTCCCTCTGGGCTCTTATTGAGGGTGCGTCCTGTCTTGAGCTACATGTTGGGGGCAAGCAGCGGTGCGGCACTGACTCGCTTTTGCCTGCTGACACAACAGATCTAGCCAAAGATGCAAAAGTGTCGGCGTCTGCGACCCTTAGGATTTTCCAGACGACCGAGAGCCCTTTGCAACACCGTGGCATTCCCGAGGACCTCGCAGCACAACTCTGCGCCTTGCTCCCACCAATTGTAGCGCCCACCTACGGCTCGGACCTGCTCATCGTCAGGCCGCAGCCAGGCGAGCATGACGCTGCGGCACCGGCGGTTGAGCGCCTTCCCACTCGGCCGTGGGAATGGAACGAGCAGATCGAACCGTCAGCCCCGGTGCCGTCTCACCGCGAGTCGTTTTTGCCCCTGCAGTCGGTTCGCAACACGGCCTCGCTTTCGCTCTCTTTCTTTCGAGCAGAGGGCACCCGCGAACTCCTGCCGGCGCCTTCGACCAGCGCCTGGTTTCCTCCAGCGGTCACTGCGACGTCGGCGATCGTAACAACCCCTGATTTCGCCACCGCCGGCGGCTGGGCTGCAATTCGAAGCGAGCAGTCGTATGCCGACGAGCTTGAAGGCTCGTCCTTTGCGCGCGACCACCTCAGCGGCCTGACGGCCATCGCCTTGCCAGAGCCCGATGGCTCTCTGCCGACGAAGCGGGCTGGCTCGGTCGGCGGCCATGCGACTGGAAAGGCGCCGACGCCAACCGGCGCTGGGCCGCCCTCGGTCTCTGGAGCAGCCGCGACTAAAATGCCAGTCAAACCGGTCAAGCCCATGAAGCGCAAAGCGTCGACATCACTCGCTTCGGCCCCGCCGAGCCACCGGCTTAAAGGCTCCTCGGCAGCCGATGCCGTCGTGCTCGATGGGGCGGATCAGTTACCCGAGCCATCGATGATGGCCGGTCGCAAAGCTGGCAAGAGCCTCGCAGTCAAGCCAGCAGCCGGCACCGGTGGACTACCCAAGGCTGTCAGCTCCAAGAAGCGCAAGAACTCCACGGCCTGAGACGCCATGAGGGACTGGCAGCAGTCGTGTCTATCTCGACGAAACTCAAGGATATCATGACCTAACGATCGACACGACGCATGCAATCTAGCTTGGGAAAAGGGCGGCCGCGCCTTTCCGTGGGGCTCTTGTCTTCCTTTAGTCGGCTTTGCGAGCCCATCGCTTGGCGGGGACGATGCCGACCGGGCTCTGCGGCACGCCGACGTTCTTCTCCTCGAGCTCGCCGTTCTCGCTCACTCGCCGTCGCACGTCGCCCGGCAGAATAGGCGAGAGCGGGCTGTCGGACGAAGCGTAGCTCACGTCATCGGCCTGAGCGGCGGCCAGCCGAGCAGGCCTAGACGGAGTACCGGCACTCTTGGTACTGCTGCCGAGCGACTGAGTGGAAGGGACGCCTCCCGTCGGCGCGTTGTTCCAGTAGGCGATCATCTGGCAGACGATGACGGCGTTCAGGATAGCGGCGAGGATAAAGCCCCAGAGGACGACCGGATCCTTGACCTCGGTCGCCGTCGTGAAGACGCGGGCGAGGCAGCCCAGCAGAGCGTTGAAGACAGCAAAGGCTGAGAGCGTGCCCGTCGACTTGAGCCGATGGTTAGAGACAATCTGAGGCGCCTTGGAAAGGAGGGAGATGGGCACGCAAGCCGCCTGGAGGAAAGTCACTGAAGTGATCAGAGAAACGCCGATAGTCAGCTTTGCGCGATCTGCTGGCGGGTGGTGGTGACCGGCCGAGGCCACGACGTACTGGTCCCGGCGGGGATGATGCGCTCGCTGAAGAGGGAGCCTCCGACGACGGCCATGCCGACGCCCATCGCAAGTACCTTTCCGCGCCGGGAGGCCGCCTCCTTGCTCCGACCTGCGGTGCTGATGCTGCCGGCTCCACCGACGCCATGATAGATGATCTGCAGGGTGATGGCGACGTTCTGGATCGTCACTATGCAGGTTGACGAGGGGCCGGACCGGGCGGTTGTCAGTTGATGTCTTGGCAAGCGCAACCCATCGTTTTGATTGCGACACACTGAAGAAGTTCTCGCCGTACGTCGAGAAGGGGAAAGACGACCGGTAGGCGTACGCGAGCGATATGGCGTACGACAGCGTCTCGAGCACGTATGCCGGCAGTGAGAGGCCGATTGCCGAGCGCGCCTGCGAGATCTTGATAATCTAGAGGATGTGCATGACACGAGAAGCCGATGAGTCGGACCAGGTTCAGTTGCGACCCTTTGCGGGAGTGACCTAGAGCCAAGCGCAACGCACCTGGGGGATCTTGACGATGGCTCCGCCGAGGACGATGCCGAGGCCGAGGCCCTTGGAGAGGGCATACTTGAGGCAGAGGCCGTCGAGGATGTCAAAGTCGTAGATGAGCGTCTTATAGCACGTCTGTCGAGGTCAGGCGAACAAAGGAGTCAGCACTTGGGGGCCTGCTGCTGATCGTCGTCGTTGTCGACGTCTGGAGCCAGCGAGCTTCCCTGCCAACGCGGGACGTCGAGCGGAGGCGTGGGGACGGAAGGCGCACCTCGCCAATGATGGCCTCGGCCGGCGCACGGAGGACCCAAGGGATCCTGTGCGTGACGCTGGTAATGAGAGACGACATTACAAGGGTAAAGAGCAACAGGAGGGAGAGTCGGCCGGTTGGTGAGAGCTGAAACCGTTGATAGGTCGGCAGAAAGCGAATCAGCCCCGGTCGGGCTCTTCCTTGAGCTTGCAACTCGGTTGCTCGTTGCGGGCATCTATGCTTTAGAAACTCACAAGCCTAGATGCAGCGGATCTGGACTGGTTCTTGTCAGGCCGAAGAGATGCTGATGGCTTGTAGGGAGTGACGTGGTGAAGAGCACCTTTCGGCGGGCGCGACGCGGGACAAGCGAAAAGGGCGCTCTCCTGCGGCCTGCAGCACTAGTCGTCCGGCGTCGCCCCCTGACGCACCCCGTTCGATGACAGGACTGGCCATGTGAATCTCTCATGGCACGCTAGATTCATTTGGTAAGGAGCCATGATAGTCGCTCCTTGCGCGTCCCGTCAGTCGGCCCCTCTGCGATACTGCAAGAGGGGTGCATGCGTGTAGAAGACCAACACGCGTTCACAAGCGGCGCATCCCCTCCACCGGGTGCAAGTGGCCATTTTACGGACGAATCGGTGACTGGCGCTCAACGGGTCGGTTGCCCTTGTCCGATGCAATTTTGTCGCTATGCCTCAGAGCGTCGTGGCCGAGAAGCAGGACTCGCCGCGAGGCCGCGAGGCCGAGGCTGAAGCCAGAGGCATGGTCTCCGTCGCGGGACGCCTCATGGCCAGGGACACGATGTCGACCAGCGAAATCGCCCTGAACCTCTCCCGTTTTCTTTACGACTGGCGCGGCTCGTCCTCCTCGCCGCCCAAGTCCATCTTGCCCATCAGAATGGCGACGTCCTCTGGTGCACACTCGTCCGCGTCAACAGCGCTGATAGCTCGACCGAGAGCAATTGTCTGCCGGAGTGTAGAGGCACGAAGCCAGAGGACACCGTTCGTGCCGACGGCCGTCTCAAAGGGAAAGAGAGCCGCAGCCGAAGCGAAGAGCGGGTAGTGAGGAACAAGCAGACTGAGCAGAGAAAGGGAGGAATTGGCGGTCAGTCAACGCACGCCCGAGCACAAAGGAAGAGCGATTGGAGACGCACGACCGAGCCATCTGGAGCGAGCACGTGACGAGCATGCCGCCATCCTTGAGTTCGCCAAAGCCCTCAGACTTGCGGCTCTCGGCAGCAAAGCACTCTAGCTCGGGCTCCATGTCACGGTTTGCGAGCGAGACGCGGGCGTAGACGACCGTGCCAACCTGGACGGAGGGAGAAGCAGGGCAGACACGTGTCCTCAATCAGGGCCTGTGCTGGCAGGCCGTCGCGACTCGACCGTTCTCCGTCTAGTCTACGCACCTTGAGGTTCGGCCGGTTCCGCTTGGTTGCGTTCTCGAACGCAAGCGCGTCGAGGGAGGCCATGTGGGCGCCACCGATATCGACGCGGTACCCCTCGCCGTGGCGGGCGACGATGGTGCCGACAACCGACTCTTGGGCGGCGGGCACGTACTGCAGCACAGAAGAGCAGCCGGGTGCAGGTCAGCCTCGATTCGATGCGACGGCAAAGCAGACTATCCGGGGGCTGGTCCACCCAAATCGCCATCGATTATGACCACCTGAGCCCAGACTTACCCGCTTGCCTCGACCTTCGACCCACATGCGCTTGCCCTTGCTGTCGGAACCGACCAGGCCAGCCCTCGTCGCGATGAGGAGGGCGCCGCTACCGCCAGCCGCCGCCGTTGCCGAGGGCCCGGAGCGTGCCGACGTCTGGAGAGTCCCCGGGCCGAGCTTGGTGAGCGCGCCTTTGGCCGGGAGGCCGTCTCCGGGAAGGAGGAGGATGGAGCTCATGACTTGTTCTGGAAGGAAAGGTGGGTCGGTGGGCGGCTGACGGTCTTGGGCTCCTGCGCCCTTCCCTGCGGCGGCAGCTGCTCCAGCGCGGGCGCCGCGGGCCTCGCCGCCGCCCTGGGCGAGTTTTGTGCGGGCGCGAGCGAGCGCGGGGGCTTGCAGCATCCAACGCCCACCCTTCCGACCCGCGTACCCTCCCTTCCCCTTGCCCTAATAACCCCATCCACGATGGCCGGCCCCAAAAAGACCGCACCCAAGTCCACGAAGGTCCGTAAATGCGACTCGCGACGACGGCCAACCGCCCCTGGACCGACGGTCGGGCGGCCGGCTGGCCATCTGGTCCGGCGAGCAGGCAAGGGCGGGGCAGAGCGCGACGCGTCGCCCGAGCCCAGGCCGTCTCACAGCGCTCAAGGGCTGACCCGACTCGCTCCTCGGCATTTGCAGGCCTCGACGGCCGAGTACAAGACGGGCGACACCATCCTTTGCAAGATTAAGGGCTACCCGTATTGGCCCAGCAAGGCGAGTTTCTCCTGCTCGACCAGAAGCCGGCGGCGAGCTCGCGCGCGATGGGCGCGGACAAGAGACGCGGCGCCGGCTCTCTCCTCCCGGATGCCCTTGCCCGCCCGTCTCTTCCTTCGCGTCCGGGCTCATCGCCCTGGTCCTGCGGCTCAGTCTTGTACCTGCATAAACGATGAGTCCTGGCTGACATCCTGCTTGCTCTCTTGTTGGTGGATGGTCTGTCCGCGCCTCAGGTCGTCGACCTGAACGACGTCGGGGCCGACGTCGTCAAGGAGAAGCCCCAGAAGGGCGACCACTTCTGTGTCCGCTTCTACCCCAAGGGCGACTTGTCAGTCTTGCATCGCTCGCTTATGCATCTCTAGCGCTATCGGCGATCCGCTGATACCCTAACGTCCCCTCTCGCTACCGTGCTGCCCGCTCCCCCGTTCATCTGTCGTGTCCCTCACCGTCGGCCCTTTTTTCACTCGCCGCCTCCCGCTTCCGATCACTCGCCGCCCGCGTCGTTCGACCCTTTTGCATCATCGCCCTCCCATTTCGGCTGATCCGGACTTCCAACCCGGCACATCACATTTGCTCTCTTGCCCGAATCCTCTACTCGCGTGTATCAATCTGCTCGCCGATCGCGCTGTCTGCTCTCGCCTGCCAACGCTGCGTCGCTCGCTCGCACCCCGCAGCGCGTGGACTCGGGCCCGGGACTGCAAGCCGCTCCCGACCGAAGACATCAAAGCCTTTGTCGAGGAGCCTCACCGCAAGTCGGGCGAGATGCTCGAGGCCTACAAGATTGCGCTCGACCCCTCATCCTGGGAGGCTGAGCTGGCCGAGGCCATGCGCGCGCACGAGGAGGCGATGGAGGGCGTCGACGAGCTCGAGGACGACGAAGATGGCGAAGACGAGGTCGGAACCGCCTCGGGCGCGAAGAAGCGTAAAAAGACGGCTGCGCCGGCAAAGGACGCTAAGGGCAAGAAGGCCAAGGTTGAGAAGAAGGCCAAGGTGCGTCGCGCCTCTGACGCCTCTTTCATCTCGCCCGGCCGGGTCTGTTGTCTGCCACAAGCACGGAAGCGTCAGAGCTGACCTGCCCTGGCTGCTGTCGATCTAGGCTCCCGCCTCGAAGAAGGGCTCGAAGGTCAAGTCGAACCCCAACATCGAGTCGGAGGAGGAGGCTGAGCCGGAGAAGGCCAAGAGCTCCGCCAAGAAGGCGGCGGATGGTGCGTTCTCTCGCAAAACGATGTGCGATTCTGGTTAGGCAAGCTGACCCTGAGCGCTTCCTCACCTTTTCGCGCGACAGACCTGGATGCCGAGTGCGTGCGATTCCTACCCTGGTCAGAGCCGCCAAACGTGTACCCCAACTGACGTGGATTGCTTCTTCTTGCTCGTCCTGTCGCCCCCGCAGCTCGGCCAAGGTTAAGGATTGGCGGCACAAGCTCCAGCGTGCCTTCCTGGGCAAGGCCCCTCCCGCAGTACGTCGCTCGTTGGCCCCGCTGGATCGAGCTGGGACTGGGCGCTAATCTGTGGTCTTCTTTTCCGCCGTCGGCGTCTTCAAGGAGAAGGATATGCCCAACTGCGACCAGTACTTCTCGACGATCGAGGCCTACGACGACATGACGATTGAGCAGCTTCAGGTGCGTCCGCTGTCGCCTTGCAGCCGGCCGTGCATCGGCGGGCTGTTGACGTAAACCGTCTTCGCGTCTTGCTACAGGCTTCCAAGATCGGCAAGGTCATGCGTAAGATCCAGGCGCTCGACTCGATTCCGCGGGACGAGGACTTCCATTTCAAGGAGCGGGCCAAGAAGCTCATGGACAAGTGGCAGGCCCAGCTGAACAAGGCCGGTGCGACCGAGGATGCTGCGCCTGCGCCGACCAACGGCGCATCGACATCGGCCGCCGAGTCAAAAAAGGACGAGGCCTCGCCCGCTCCGGCTGCCGCCAAGGAGGATGAGGCGCCTGCCACCATCGCTGAGGAGAAGAAGGCCGAGGAGGGAGAGGAGGCCGCGCCGGCCCCGGAGGCGGAGGCCACGCCTGCTGCCGCCGCCGACGAGGCCAAGGAGGAGGTCCCTGCCAAAGAGGAGAGCAAGAAGACGGAAGACGTTGAGATGGGCGAGCCGGCGACCGAGGGCGATGACAAGGCCGCTGCGACGGCCGACACGGAGGCCGCCGCCGATGCCCCGGCAGCGTAAGGGAAGCTCTCCGGACCGCATCACTCCGCATCTAACTGCTCCCGCCTCGCTGCTCGTGTCTCGTCTTGCCTGGCCGGGCCTGCTCCCACCGGCCACGTCCCCCCTGTATACTCGCGCCTACCCTTCGCCCTGCTCTTTCAGGCTGGTCTCCTTTTGCTCCCTGTCTTCGCTCGCCCTTCCTTCCCTCACCCACGTTTCCTCTCCTCATCGCTTAGTCAGCCTTTTAATGGTGCGTCCGGCCTCTGAACCTGCCCTGCTCAAAGAGTGAAGGCGCCGGGCAGACGCTGGTCTGTTATGGCCATTCTACCACGCCAGAGGCGAGTGTTCGATACGCAGCAGTCGCCAGCCTGCCACGGCTAGGCCGCTGTCTTTTTCCTGAGGACCGACGAGAGCCGGCTCAGGCGTGAATCGCTTCGTTGTTTCGGTGAGACCGCCGCCGCAACTGACGACGACGACGTCGAGGCTGCTCTTGCCCCCAAAGGCCGGGGCTCGACTCGCGCGACGGGCGAGTAGTGTAGCGGCCGATCGGCCGGCAATGGCGTCGGCGTCGATCGCGCGTCAGCTGGGCTGGCCGAGTAGGCCGAGAACCGGGAGTCGGACCGGATGTCATATCCTGTCGTCGGCTGCATCTCCTCGGCGGTCGACCGACTGTCACGATAGGTCGGTGGATAGGAATTCTCGTCAGCGAGGGACGCGCCGCGGTCGAGATGGATGCTGCCGCGGCTGTTTGCCGAGACGCTCTGCTTTCGCGCGTCGTCGATGCTGCTCCTCAGCGAGGGCGCGATGAAGCCATTGGCGCGGCGCATCGACCTCGACTGCGGAAGGTGCGATGGCTGGGCCATGCTTAGCGACCGAGCCACCGTCGAGGGCCGGCGCAGTTCGGCTTCAGCTAGATGGAGTCGCTCAATCTCAGGAGCGAAGTTGCGCGAGAAGACTAGCAGCGCAACAGGGATTAGATCGGCCCTTCGTCTGACGCTCGAGAGACGCGAGGTGACACGCACACTGCTGGATCGTGATGTGGAAGGGCCAGAGCGACTCTGGGCAGAGCGCCGCATGGATGGCTAAGCAGCGGTGGATGGCGAGGACCTGTTGACGCGAACAGCGAGCTGATCAGCAATCCAATACTCCGTCTGTAGATGCCGCCGCGAGCGAACAGCCAGACGGACATGGAGGTCAATCGAAATCCGGAGCTCCTCGACGAGGTCGGTGTCTCCAGGATGGGCTTCGAGATAGTTCGGGGCAAGGAAGGCTCTGCGGTAGTCGGGTACGCCCCCCTGCTGTGGGCTGTCGACCGCAGCGTTGAGAGCCATGCTGAGCGGGTTTGTGTCGACCTCTTCGCCCGAATCCGCTAGCTGCGAAAAGTTGCTTTCGAGTACCTGTAAAAGGATTTTCGATGGTCAATCTCTGGCTCTCAAGACTGGCCTGATCGTGCGCACATCGAACTCTTGTGTTTTGGTTTGAACGTCGTGGATAGCGTTCTCGAGCCCAGTGATCTCGACAGTCCTGGTCGCGACAACCTCGCTTCGACGAATCAGTGACGGCAGCGACTCTTCCGTCGTGTAATACGTCTGCCGGTTGAGGACGGCGGCAGGATCAGTGAAAGGGTGCAAATGAAAGGGGTCTAAGGGTACTCACCCGCTCGAGGTAGGCATTGGCAGGGTCCTCGTCAGCGTCTACTGACGCGCCGCTCTTGCTAAAGGGCCGCGAGTACGAGAAATGATTGACGTTGCTGATCAGGGCAAAGCGAGTCAGCGGCGACAGGCGGCGCAATTACTGCCAACGGTCCATGTGCGCACCTCGTCTCGTAGTACGAACGGATCTCGCGAGGTACTTCGGGGCGGAACACTGATTTGGACCGGTTGGGCTCGGGCATGACTGGCAGGACTTGAATGCAGAGTTCTGAGCCACATCGCACGTCTTCGGGTACGTTGTTGGTCATCAACAGTCGCGCGGCCGGGTGCGCCGCTTGCAAGCGATCGACGAAGCCACCGAGCTTCTCCCCGTCGGCGCCGCGGTAGACAAATCGACGGTTGCGAATCACAAGGGGGAAGCCACCGAAGTAAGCGACGAGGAAGTAGTGCGTTATCGACCGTGGTTCAAGCATAATCGATTCGGACAGCCGCGAGTGGTGCGAGAGGAGCTCTGCGAGCCGAAGGCTGATTGGGCAGCGACGGTCAGTCGCCGGCCGATTTCCGGCTGCTAGCGATTGGGACGTACTAGTCAAAGGTAACGTTGGCATGCTGGTACTCGAGCTCCTTGCATGTTTCAATTGCGAGCTCGAAGGCCTTGCCACGGCCTGTTGTCGCGCGAGGGAGCATCAGCAGAAGCAGCGATCGACGTGATCGGCTGGGCAACCGTCAAGGCTCACCGAGATAGTCGAGCGTCTGCAGGAGTAGTGCTTCCTTGCGATCAAATTGTGACTGCCGCGGCAGCGCGAGGCCGCCGAGCACGAGGGGCTCGACGTAAAGGTCGGTCCGCCATGCGTATAAGGCTGCGTGCATCTTGAGGGTGAGGCCAGCCTCAGTGTAGTCGCCGTTGAGGACATGAGCTTCAACGAGCTGGTGGACGTATTGAATGACTGCGGGCAAAAGGCGGGTGAGGTCAATGAGCTGCACAATGGCAGGAGCCTGCGCGTCCCCCCGTCAACAAACGCACACGTTGCGTTCCGGCCGCCAATCCGGCGGATGAGGTTGAGGAGGCGCAGCGTGCCGACTGTCCGGTCGTCTTGGTACTGTTCGCCTGCGGGAAGGTCGCGCAATCCGAGTAACAGGTCCAGAAAGGAGTCGACCGAATCAAGAAAGTCGTCGATTGCCTGCCGGAGACGTGGATCGACCAACGGGTCGGTGAACATGCCGCGGAGAGTGGTGATGAAGGCAACGCGGGCGAGGTCATTGCTCTCTCCATCGTGCATGAAGATGGTGTTGAGTTGGTCCATCATCTCGGACTTCACCTGCAATAGAAAGAAGTCGAGGTCAGTCAGCCTAACGCTAAGGACTGACTAAGATGAGACCACAAACCTCATCAAAGTGGCCCTGCGACGCCCACTGCGAACCGATCATAGACTGCAACAAATCAACAGATAGTCAGCGGTTGTGTCAGGGATCGACGCCGGCCAGTTGTCGACCACTTACGCAGAGGACGTCGACCGCCTCGGCCCTCAAGTGGTCGTGGTGGCTAAGACAAAGCCTGAGAACCTGCCGAACGTAGCCGGGAAAGCGCGACTGGAGCGCATTATGGAAACCGCGCGTTTCAGCCGACCCGGCCCTGCCCGGTGCCTGCCATAAGGCCTTGAGGGATGATGCACCCTCGCCTCGGATGTCGCCGGACAGACGCCAGACGGTGCGCCGTTTCTGCATCAGGGAGAGCGTCAGCTGACAGTGCGACCACCACGCCGGTTCAAGCAATCACCAACCTGCGGGCCGAAAGACTCGATGACCACCTGATCAGAGCTAAGGAGCTGTAAGTGGGTCTCGAGGCAGGCGTTCCACAAGCCGGAGTCGACTGAGGCCTGTGCTGTCAGATCGCCGAAGTTTGAGGCGAACATCGTCGAGGAGAGGAGCCGAAGACACTTGAGGACGGCTGTATGCGCGAGTAGGCTGACATTGAGCCAGTTGCGCGGGAAGGCCTCAAACATCAGGATAGAGGATGCAGCATTGAAAAGCGCGAGAAGCGTTCGATTCAGATTGGCGGCGCCTTCGACCTCGAGCTGCTCGTCGAGAAAGGCCTTGATACCGTCGGTCGGCTGCACGATGAGAAGGACCAGAATGACGGCAGCGATCTCGCCAAGGGTGTTATTGAGCGCCTTAATTGGGACTGGAATGCCATTCAAAGGGGCCTGAGCTGGCGGTGCAATGAGGGGCGACGGCGAGATGGCAGGAAAGACCACCGGAGTCGTACAGACGGCGGTTGCCGAGACCTGGTGTCGATCGATGGCCTCCAGGGTTGGATGACTTCGCAACTCATGATAGCTCTCAAGAAGCCTGGAGAGAGGACAGAGGTGGCGCGCGTTAGGTGAGCGCTTTACGAAGAACGCGCCGAAGAGTAACTTACTTGGGCAGGCAGGAGAAGATGAGGTCTATGTTCTCCTGTTCTTGAAGCATGGCCATTCGCGACTGCTTCGCGGCCAGGACGACAAACTCGGACAGCTTGTCGAGCATGACCGCTAGGACGGTGACGGCCAGCCGAAGGGTTTCGATCCAGACGATTAGTGCTGCATCCGACCCAGACGTAGGCAGATCAAGCTCGGACGGGCGACGGCCGAGAAAGGGCTTGACCCAGCGTATGAGGGAGGGGACAAGCGAAGCTCGAGCGCTGGCGTCGTCAAAGGCGACGCTTCGCGCCGTTTGCAGGTGCAGGAGCAGCTTCCAAACGATCGCCTTGCCGTGACCCGGCGGAGCGGCGTCCGAGAACGAAATGACAATCTCCGACAGTTCGACGGCATCGAATGTCGACGCGAGGTCAGGAAGAATATCCGAGAAGTGTTGGAGCGCGATCGTCTGCGTTCCAATGATAGAGCTTGGCTCGCTGAGATGCATCAGGTCGATGAAATCTCGGATGAGCACTGCAGATTCCGACGTGTTGGTCAGTTGAACCCGCAAAGAATGCACACAGACGATGAACGCGCACGATCGAGCCCCGTCTTGAATGCCGCCTGGAGGTGCTCAGCGAGGCGTTTGGAAGTGCCGCCGAGCGACGTGTCTTTCTCCTTTTGCAGCTCGCGCGAGCGCGAAATGAAGCGGAAAATGTAGTGCCTAAGGTTTTTGAGTTCGTCAGCGTCTCTCATCAGATGTCATGTCACGAGCATCGATCGTCGGCACCAGCCCGTCAAAGGCCAGACGTACCAGACCTTGATTGCAGCTCGGAGCTGCTGGCTGGTCTTGTCGGCTAGTAAGCGACTCATGCAGCGAATCAGCTGGCGCCAGACAGAGGCGAATGCAAAGTGCTGGTCGATATAGATGTCGAGGACGGGCTTGAAGTTGGTAAAGCGCCGGTCTTGAACGATACCGACAACCGATATCAAAGCGTCAAAGACCAAGGCCTCAACGGTAACGTTAGGGCTATCAGTGGTGTTGGCGACGAGGAGACCGAAGAGGGCGTCAAAAACGTTTTTGAGAACCTTGCAGATTTCCACCTCAGAGACGAAGGCGAAGCTCCGCAGGACCGCCGCTAGCGCTACCTGATCCCGGCTGAGGCCATTGCTCTCCCACTCGAGCAGCCGGACGAGGACATCCGACTGCGTCAGGGAAGTCGAGCAAAGGAAGGTCCGGATGGCGAGTGAGTCGTTCGTCGGGGCCAGCAACCGGTCGAGCTCGACAGGAATGGCGATCTCGTCGGCGGCCGCGCCAGTGGGAAGGACGGCTGGTAGGGCGAAGTACTGCGCTGGTGTGATCGTGTTGAGCCTGTCGGCCCGGTACACAACAAGGTTATGATCGCCGTCCGGCAGGAAGACGCCGCTGCCCGAGATGCTCAGCGGTAGGTAGCTGAAGGCGAACGGCTGTTCGAGTGACTCAGCGCCGGTGCCGACGCCACACTCGCGGAGCGGATGGCGCTGGCGATAGCTGATGAAGAGGTGGCAATCCTTGAGGACAGATGGGTCGAGGTTTGAGACCTTGATGAGCTCGCCAAAGGTCGGCCGCGTCGAGTTTGCGAAGACGAGCGAGTGGAATTCGGCTACCGGCGGCTCGTGCGATCCGCGCGAGATGGCTTGATCGATTCGAGCGCCGCCCTGCCGTCGGCGAACCTCGACCGTCACCTGAAAGACGCCGCCACTGACCTGAGCACCAACGCCGGGCGCCGCTTTCCGCGCGCGTGCCCCTCCGCTGCCGCTACTGTGCGCATTGGCAAAGTTACCGGCCCACAGTTTGACGTAGAGGTCGTTTCTAATCTGGCCGGGGAAGACTACGTCGGGGAAGCCGAGTGGGTCCGTCGGCGGGCATTGGTCGAGAAGCGCCGGGTGCTCCTTTGCAAGGACGAGCGGCCGGCCAAAGAAGGCCCTGACGTCGATGGCAACACTGTTAGCCCGAGGCGAGCGGCCGAAAAACTCGCTCCGGCCTTCAATAATGTCCTCATGCAGACTGGCAAAGCTGGACTCGTCGTTCGGGATGTAGATCTGTAAGCTGAGGCTCCGTGTCTTGTTATAGATGGATGCGGTTCCCGCTTCACCGCTCATGATGTCGGTAACGTCGATGACGGCGCAACCAAATGGTCTGCGGAACGGAGCGAGTTGCTCCTGAATGAGGACCTGATGGCCGTTGCTGGCTGCGGGGCCAGCAACCTTGGGATCAGGGGATCCGATGAAAGAAGACCTGACACTGCCCGACGGCGACGCAGAGACCGCAGTGCTGCTAGAAGCAGCCAGCTTGAGGCTACCGACGCGGACAATTTTGCAGACGAGCGCGACGCCGCCAAGCTCTTGCGCGCCGAGATCCTTGAAGAGCGTCCGAGCTCGACGAAGCGGGTCGTGGGCCGGCGTGCCGTGGTGATCTACGACGACGAGAAACTCCTCCGAAATGAACTGCCGCGTCTTCACCGAGTAAAGCGAGAAGGCGAGCTCGGCCGTTTCGCCAGCGACGCACGGATTGGCAGCAAAGGCGCGGACTTCGAGAAATAGATGATGAAAGTCACCGCCCGGGGCAGTTTCCTCTACGACCGCTGGTACTGACACGCCTTTTCTCGCCGTGCTCAAGCGACCAAGGCTGACAGTCGACTGCGACCCGGTCGGTCGATGGTAGAGCCGCGTACTGGACGTCACGTATCTCGAGTCGGAGAGGTCAGCGAGGGCGCTGCGGTTGACAGAGCCGTTTGCTGGCGAGTTAATATAGGCCGAGGCCTGAGAGCAGAGCTGTCGTCAATAATAGCGCGACTGACATGTTAGTGTGTACACCGCGTGCCGACTCACAACCTGCATCGCGTACATGCGCACGCCGCTGACGAACGACTTGGTGTCAACCTCCTTCAGATCGGCATCCCCTTCAGCGACCGTGACGAGCGCGCCGGTATCCGGGTGGCGTACAATGACATCGAGCCCCTGGCTGACGTTGCCCTTGACAAGCCTAGACACGCTTTCTCGCCGTACGGAAGCAAGCTCTTCGCTTCCGAGCGCCTGCTCAATAAGTTGCCGGCGAGCGAGATGGAGTGCAACAATATCGTCGTTGACGCGCGCGAAGAAGTCGTACTCGCGCCGGAGCAGGTACCCGAACAGGCGAAGGTGCCACTCGCGCAGCGCGCAAGCAATTTCGTCCACGAGCGGCTCACGCGCTCCCCCAGCTGTCTCGTCGCCGGCTTTGAGTGAGGGTATCGGCGGTGGCAGCTTCTCTCGCGGCGTCCGAGTGGGTGCGCTCAACGCGGCAGAGTCTATTCTCACGGCGGTCCCGCTGCTACCGGCTGAGGCCGAGGGAAGCTGGTCCTCGTCCTCCTCATCCTCCGGCAGAGCTTCGAGTGGTGCCTTGCCTCGGCCGGCCCCGCTGCCATATCGGTTCTCGTCGACGCGTCGTAAGTCTTCAAACTCGCGCCACATTGCGCCAAGTCGCCCCTCGGCGTCGTCGAGCTCCTCGCGAACGTGGACAAACGCGGCAGGGAAGACGCCGAGGAAGATGGACGGTTCGGCTGGCTCGCTCGCTGTGCTGACATCCGACGCCGTCGCCGAGCTGCTCGATGGATCGGATGGGAGAGCGGGCATCGCTGGCGTTCTTGCAGTCGAGACGACGTATCCGCGCAGCCACACGTTGCGCTCGCCGCCGTGTCGCGGCTCGTATCGCTCGAAAGCATAGATCTCGTCACCGACCTCGAGATCGGCCATATGTTGCTCGGCCTTGGCCTGATCGATCTCTATCCCGGCTGCGGTCCTGTTCGCTGCATGACGGCCGCTGGACGCAGCGGCGCCAGAGTCAGCGTATGTCGACGGCGAGAACGGGTGCTACCAATCGCGATAACGGTTGTGATCAGTCAGGGGCGTGCCGTCCGGCTGAACACCTGGGTTGCTCAACACATACCAGCGCAAAGCCGTAGAATATCTGTGAGCACAGTGCAGACCGGCGTCAGTGAAGCAAAGGCGAGTAGCGCGAGGTGGGCAGCGATGTTATTGTGGGCGGCGCAGCGACGAGCTGACCTTTGGGAGCGGGTGCCAAGAATCGGACCCCCGCTCTGCGTTTCGCCTGAAGGAGATGTGATGTCAGTCTGCAGCCCCTTCTTCGAGCAGTCAATATGCGATATACGTACGTCATGACGGCCCAAACGGAGCCGAAGATGGATTGTGATGGCCTTGTTGGCTCAGCGGCGCGCGGAAGGAGATCCTGAAGTCGGGCGGCGGCGGCGGGTGCGAGGTCTCCGCCTGAATCGAAGCGTTTGCTGACACTGAAGGTGCTCAAAGACAAATGCCGGCGTGCGTGATGCGGTCACAATGAGCGGACGATATGCAACGGGCCAGATGAAGATGAGTGAGGGCCCGGGCTCTCTCGCACGCGACGAGTCGCTGCGGCTCAGCGAGCCAAACGGGCGGGGGCGGGCGGGGAGCGCGGGCGCCCAGAGCTCGGAGGCAGAAACTTCAGCGCGGGTGGGCGCAACCCCTGAACCTCTTCCGACCGGCGCAGCTCTCTCTCTCACCTCCGCATCAAACCTCTCCCAAAGCTTTCCGCCATGTCGTCGCTCATCAGCGCGCTTGCCTGGGTCCGCCAGGGAGCCAGTCAGCGGCATCCGACGCGATACGACCTGCTCGACCCTAATGAGCTCGCTCGCGTCTCGGCCCTCGCTCGAGTTGAGCTCGAGGACGCAAAGGCCCAGCTCGAGGCGGCCGAAGGCCGCAACATCGTCATGGGTGAAGACGGTGAAGACAGCGCCGCTGCCAAGGGCGAGGAGTGGGAGACGTAAGTCGGATTACTCTGTGTTCCCCGACCGATCCGCTGACCAGAACGTACGCTGACGCCGGACTTCCTTTTGGCCGCAGCGACTCTGAGGACGAGAAGTCGGACGGCGCTGACGACAGCATGGCAGTCGACGAGGCCAAGGCGCCGGTTAACCCGTCTGACCTCTCGGCCTACAATCTCGACAACTATGACGAGGAGGACACCAAGGCTGACGGTCTGTGGGCGCAACCTCACGGCAGACGATGACGCTGCCCCTGTCTGAGCAAGAGCTGACTCCGACACCCTGATACCTTTGACCGCCAGGCGTCTTCAGCAACATCAAGGGCCTGACCTACTACCGCAACGCCGAGGACGACCCTTACGTCACCTTCAAGGAGGTCTGTCTTGGTACTTGATTCGCGAGATACCTTCGCAGCGCCCGAGCTGACCCGTTCGACCTCTCGCTGCGACGCAGGATGAGGCTGAGCTCGAGCGCGAAGAGCTTGAGATCCTGCCGACCGACAACTTGATCATCACGGCCAAGACCGAGGACGACGTCTCGCAGCTCGAAATCCATGTCTACGACGAGAGCGAGGAGAACCTCTATGTCCATCACGACCTCATGCTTCCCTCGTTCCCGCTCTGCCTCGAATGGCTTGACTTCCCGCCCGGCTACAACCCGGATGCCCACTCGGACGGTGGCGCCGCCGCTGGGCCGTCCAAGACCCACGGCAGTTACATTGCCGTAGGTACCTTCGAGCCCGAGATCGAAATTTGGTCGCTCGACCAGGTCGATGGCCTTTACCCCGACGCCTTGCTCGGCCGGCCTGACAAGTCAGCGGCTCACGTGCCAACGCCGTCCGGCACGGGCAAGAAAAAGAAACGCATCATCAAAGAGCGGGCAATTTCGTCCGAGTATCACGTTGACGCTGTCCTCGGCCTCGCCTGGAATCGGTCGCATAGGTCGCTGCTCGCGTCGGCTTCGGCCGACAAGACGGTCAAACTGTGGGACCTCAGCCGGCCATCAACCTCGCCCGCTGTGCGCTCATTCGACTTGCACACCGACAAGGTCCAGGCTGTTGAATGGAGCTCGGTCGAACCGACTGTCCTTCTGACTGGCTCATACGACCGAACGGTCCGCATGTGGGACACGCGTACGCCCAAGGCCGGCGTCGGCGCGATGCTTTCAGATGACGTCGAGGCTGTTCGCTGGGACCCATTCGAGGGTCACGGCTTCTACGTTGCACTTGAGTCGGGTCTCGTCCTCAACTACGACGCCCGGACGCTATCATCATTCGGCGCGCTTAAGAAGGCGACTCAGACGCCGGCCAAGTTCACGCTTGCCGCTCACGAGGGCGCGGCCTCGTCGCTCGACGTCTCGCCTCACGTCCGGGGCTGCATCGCTACCGGTGGAACCGACAAGATGGTCAAGGTCTGGAATATCGACGAGGAGGATACTAATAAGCGCCAGGTCTCGATGGTGACGAGCCGTGACGTTGGTGTCGTACGTCCCGCTTCTTGTGCATCAGCCTGTTTTGCTCAGCTGCTGACGACTGTTTTGCGGCCTCTGTCGCGCCTCTCTCTCAGGGCAAGGTCTTTGCGCTGTCGTTCTCGCCCGACACGCCGCTTACGCTCGCTGCCGCGGGCTCGGCCGCCAAGCTTCAGGTCTGGGACCTTGCAGCCAACGCCGGCGTCCGTAAGGCATTCGGCCCCCGTCTGCGACAGGCAGGTCGCGAGTTCCGCGAGCGCAAGGAGGGTCAGGCCAATGGAGGGATCATTGGCATCGCCGACGATGAGGAGGACAGTGACGATGATGGGCCCGCAGGCGGAGGAATGGATATGGACTGAGGCAGTCTGATCCATGCAGTCGTTCAGAGACGCCCTGTCAAGCCAACGATTGTGGACTGGAGCAAGCAGGCCCGTTAACGAAAGCTGCCCATCTGCGGGAAAAAGGGGTCAAAGTCAGCTTTCCGGGGGAGCAGTCATGAAGAGGCCGGTTGGCGCGCAGCCGCATTCCCGCCGCCAAGTCGCCAGGCTGCTGCATGCGTGCGCCATGATCCTCGCCTTCGGTCAAAACACGAATTTGACACTTTCGACGACGCCCGAGCCTTTCTTGGCGACCCCCCGCGATGTGACGTCAGAGCTCGCTGTCGAAACCATCTGTTGGACTGGCTGGGGTGGCACGGTCGGTCCGTCCGAGTGGTCGCGACACGGCCCACCTACGGTTCCGCGACCTGACGCCTCCCTCTTCGCGTCAATTCTTTCGACTTTGCAGGCTGCAGCGAGGCGAGCCACGTGATCTGGGGCTTCGCTCCCTCGGTGATCCATTCCAAGCCATGTCAGCAGCCTCCGACCGCTCTTGGCCTGCCTGGTCGACCTCGGGCTTACACCGGCAGCGAGAGCCTCGAGGCAGTGGTCGGCGAGGCTGGGCACCTCTACGTCCCAAACGAGGCGGCAGGTGGTTGGGCCTTCCGCCTCGCGAAAGACATGGACGAGGGCGGCTGGCTCGACGTTCAGCAGCTAGGAACGGGCGAGTTCGTCGGCCTTCACGGTGCGTCCGTCTGTCCAAAGGCTGGAGCGCGTTACGCACGCTCGACTGGCGAGACATATGTAATTCTGACGCCTTCATCCGTTCCGCCTTGACGGCGACCAGAGAATGATCCGTCTCGCATCGTGCGAGCGTCATCGATCGAATCACTAAACGACAATATACCCACCCAGAGAACGGTGCCGCCGGCGACGCCGACCTTCAGCCGGATCGTCGCCGGCTCCTCGCATGCGCTTCTCGTGCCGACGGCAGCCCATCTCCACCCGCCGCACGTCGTCGGGTCCAATCTGCACTTCCAGCTCGCCCGGCCACTCAGCGCAGCGTTCATCGAGAGCCCGGTCGCGATCGAACATTTAGAAGGCCTCGGGCAGCTCAACGTCCGAGCAGCCGGGGTCTACAGTCTAGCCTTGACTGATGCTGGCGAAGTCTACGTCTGGGGCGGCCGATTCGGCTTCATGGATGAAGCGCTGGATCTATCTGACCTAACGGTACCTGAATTGACCGACAACGCGGACCTCGAACCGACATACGTCGTTGCGGCTTCCGTCGGCTCGACTGGAGCCTTGGTTCTGGGCTTGAGCGATGGGAGGATCGTAGCAACCGGGATCGGGGAAGCCCAGCTGCTGCCCACCCGGCCAACTGATACTTCACCGGCTCAACCTGCTTACGGTGCGGCTGACGGGGAGCGCGGCTGGAGGGAGCTTCGCGGCAAAGGCGGAGGCGGGAGGCTGAAGGATGTCGTGATTGCGAGCGGTGGCCGGGGTTGGTTTCTCGTTTTCGATTGATGATGTTCTTCGTCAGCTGGACGACCTACCTGACCAGGTTGCGCTCGGCATATCAAGAGCTCGGCTTCGCCTCCGCCGCAGCCTTCGCCCGCGAGGCCTCGTATAGCTTGAGGGCCGCGGGAAGCAGCCGCTCGATGTTCTTCATGAGGGCATGCGGTGCGTCAGCTCTCGCCGGGCAATTGAAGGTGGCTGGCTGAGGGGCGCGTACCTGCTGACGTTCGACGCCAAGGGGATGGGTACGCATCAGCTCAAGGTTGTCGACAAACGAGGCCGCCTTCCGCTGGCCGGAGGCGACGGCGTCATGCTCGACGGCGTCCATCAGCTCCCATAGCGCGTAGGCTGCGCGCGGGTCGTACTGCAGATCCGGAACAGCGCACGGTCAGCGCTACCGATGTGCAGCTTTTCTGCAACTGGTGCACGAACTCGAGCGCGAGACATCAGCTGCCGGGGAAAAAAACGGAGCAGATTAGCGATTGATCGAGATCAGTGACCGAGTCCGCTGGCGCGAACACACCGACAGCCCGACCTCATCCGCCTCCATCTCGAGTTTGCGCGAGTAGGCCCGCTTGGCGACAACATCGTTGATGTAGTTGATGGCGAGCGCGACGCCATCCGTTACACTGGAGTGGAAAGTGTGAGCATACGCATGAGGCCCGAGCGAATCCCCATCTCGATACTGACACTGGGAAGGACAACGTCAAGGCGTATGTGACGCCTCGGACAACGTCGAAGAGTACAGTAGCGACGTTCAAAAAGCCCATCTGCCAAGCGTGGAATCGAGTGAGGTCAGTCAGTCGCAAGCAGAGCGGGCGACGGCGGGTACTCGAGCGTACGTTCTCAACAGCGTGCCGCTCGATGGCATGGGCCACCTCGTGACCAAGCACCGCGGCGAGCAGGTCGTCATCCTCGACGAGGTCGACCAAGCCAGAGTAGACAAATATCTGCTTTGTCGGGAGGGCCAGCGCATTGATCTCCGGCTTCAGGGTTCATAAGAGCGGGTCAGCCTTTGCGAATCACACCACTTCCGGCTCGACAGGCCTCAGACGTACCGACTCGACCAAATAGACCTTCCAGCCGCGAACCTCAATGACATTGTCCGGCTCATCCTCCTGCTCCTCCACCTGCTCACGTAATTGACGCTGCTTGCGCCGACGCGCTCGTCTTGAGAGTGCCGAGAGCTTGGCATCGGCTTCCTCCTTCTCACACTCGCGCTCGCGGTCGACCAGGTAGTCGGTTTCGGTCGCGCAGCCGGGTCCACCAACCTCATCTGAGGCCTGGCGAGAGCTCGCTTTCGTATAGGTTAGGTCACGCTCCTCATCTCCAACCTGCGGTAGGCTGGGCGCGTGGTTATGTGTCGGCTTCCAGCCGCCCGGTATTGAGACAATCTCGCGGATGTTCAGGACGTCGCGCTCCTCCTCTTCGACGGCAGCTAGAATTCGCTCGAGTACGGACCGGACCTGGCTCGAGCGCTTATCCGAAGGGGGTAGAAGAAGGTCGCCCTCGTCCTCGACGAGCTCGTGCGCACGGCGCGACGACCAGGCGTGCTCTTCGCCCTCAGACATGAGTAGGAGCCGCCAGCGATTCGTTCGCGGCGATTGGTCGAGACCCAACGCGAAGATCAGACAGAGTGCAAAGACCTGGTTGAGATAATCATAGTGAGCGTCACTTTGAGTTGTGCGCGCAGGTCGGGACCTGTACGTACGGGGATCTGTACGAGTGCAAGGCTAAAGCGCCGATACTTATGCCACAGTCTGCGGAGCAGGCCGTCACAGTCAGGCTCTGCTTTTTAAGGTCGGAAGATGATGCCCACGAGCGACTGACTTCCACCGCCAGACAAAAGGTAGCATGACGAGCGTCACCCTTGTCGCCGTCAGCAGGACTGACTTGAGCGCCTACAGAAGGCGGGCCAGGCCGTCGGGTCAGTTCGCCGGACCTGAGCTTCTCACACGACCGGACCATGCGACATACAGGGATGGCCAGAAACACCACATCTTGTCTGACTGGCGAGTGATGAAATGCCCGATGAGGATAAGAGTGACGACCAGCTGGCGATCCGGCTTGCGACAGGCTGGAAGCATCAGGGCCGAGCCGGCCACTCCGGGACATGAGCAGGCGTAGGCCAACTGAGGACGACCTGGCTACGAGGCCGATCCTAGGCCGGACAGGCAGCTGAAAGCGAGGGCCGACCGCTCCGGCAATTGAGAAAAGGTTCGCCATCGCGAGCCAGCGCTTGGGGGTTCTGAAGGGGTCCGTGGCGAGATGAGAGTGGTAGATGGTGGTCGTGGCATCGGCCTGGTCGGCTGACTTCGGGCGAGCCGGCGCGACGTCACGCAGCTGTAGCGACTGGGCGTCGTCACGACGCCTCTCACGTTATCTGTTGGCAAGACATTCCAGAGGCATTTTCCCAAAAGTAAGGGTGGCGACGAACTCTCGAAATACACAACAGAAGACGGGCAGGCTTTCAACAGAAATTGCTGGGCTGGAAGCGGGACGTCGTAAAGATAGAATCGTCATGCAAATCAACCGGAGAGGAGAACTCGCGGGAGGAGTGTCGGCCGCTCTTCAATGACCACCGGGCGGTAGGACAGTACTACGGCGGGGTTAAATCCATGAGCTGCGAGCGTTAATTCTTTCCGCCGGTGGACCCGGAGGTCCGGAGCCGTCAAGCGATGCCTAGAAGGACGAGTCGCGAGGCATCCTTGAGTGGGGAGACAGGGAGAAATGGAGGCAGCAGAGGTAATACCAAAAAGCAGGGGGGGGGGGGGGCGAGACCTAGAGGGGCTGTCGAAAGGCGGATTTGCGAGGGCGACGAGACGTTCTAGGGAGGGAGAGTGAGGCCTTGGTGACTGAGTTGCTGACGAGGGGGAAAAATTCATGGGCGCCGAAGCGGATTGTCCTCGGTCCCATCGCTGAGATCACGCTACCCTCCTATCCTTGGGGTCAGTGTAGCACACCCTTGCGACGTGAGCTGTGGGCCGCGGCGGTTTGGCCAACTAGAGGCGATGGCAGGAGAGTATGGGAGGTCGGCGTCGAAGTCTGAAAAGCCTTTGCTTCGCGCGCGCAAAGTGCCGACCGCGTCCTACGGGCGACGTGAACGGACGGCGTGACGGCCCATCACGACGAGGGGCCAGGCCCTCTCCACAGTTTCCGACCGCGCACCTGCCTCTCGTCCTCGTCGCCCTTCGTCCCTTGCCCTTCGTTCGTTATCTAGACTCGCCCCCCTCGTTCTCGCCGGTCGTTTCCTACCCGCCGCCATGGTGCAGTTCTTCTCGCAGTCGTTCAATTACCCGTGCGTCAGCGAAGCTCTTCGTGCTTCCGTCGGGACGGCCCTGCCGCACCCTCGTCCACCACCTGGCTCTCAAGGCTGATGACCCCTTGCCATTGGCCACCGGCACCTCTCGATCGTTCCTCAGACACGAGTGGTCACGAGTCATCCTCGGCATGTGGCAGAAGTATCCTAATCCGGCGACTTCGCATGTCATCAGCGTTGATACGATCGACCGGACAGTCGACCCCGTCACCGGCATCATCCGCTCGTCCGTTCTGTCCTTAATTGCTCCACGCGCCGTTCGAACCCGCCTCTGGACCGAGCGGGAGCGAGTTTTTAGACTGACCGCTCGCTCTGCTTCCCAATCATGTCTCCCCCCAGAGAACGCGTTATAGGTTGTAAGCAGTCGGCACCGGTGAGTGCGGTTGCCATTCTGCGCGCCCGGGCAAGCTCGTGCTTTCGGTCCGGGCCGGCCCTCCCGCCGCGGGCACGCCGAGAGCTTGCGATACTGACAGTCCTTGCTCTTTCTTTGATTGGCTCTCCGATCTGACAGAAATGGGCCATAAAGGTGTGACCTTGCTTGTCTGTCATCGATGCGATCTCCTTGCACGCCTGGCTTACGTGACGCCTTGCCGTTGCTTCCGCACTCGGCCAGATGCTCGGCGGCTCAGACGATGCCTACGTCCGGGAAGTTTCGTTCTGCGATCCGATATCGCGCAAAATGACCATGTTCTCGGTCAATCTCTCGCTTTCTCGTGCGTCGCCCGTACACGCATCCTGCGTCTTCCCGCCCGACAGGTCGCTCACCCTTCATTGCCGGCCCTGCATCGCAACACCTGCAGAGTACCTCCAGGTGCTCGAGTCAATTTCGTACGCGCCCTCGACGTCACATCCCGCCTCTTCCACACTCTTCGCCCAGAAAGCCGAGATTCTGGCACGGTCACAACTCTGGAAGTCGGTCGACGAGAAGCTCGAGAAGATGTCCCTTGAGCGCTTCATCTCCAACGCCGCCAAGGGCAAGGAGGGTTTTGAGGGCGTCCTCAGCAGGCTGTGGAACGACGACAAGGAGACAGTCGTTGCCGCCTCGGTTCGTGGTGACACACGCCGATGAGCCATACTCTCCTCGTCGATGCATCCGGACTGCGGCCGGCCGGTACCGCCGCGTGATTTCCTCTGCGAGCCGACTGATGGCGGCAACTGGGCTTGCAGGCCGCCGACATGCGGCCAGAGAGAGGGAGAGAGGGAGGGGAGAAGAAGAAGGCGTCTTAGAGGAGCCCTTGCTTTGGCTCAACACCATCACCCCACCAGGTGCGTTTCGACTCGGCTGTCGCTTAGCCAAGCCCACCGGCTGACCATTCTCCATCCGACTTGCATTTTCAGTACTTTATCATAGACTACCGAGACGATCTTTCATGCCCCCCATTGCTTGTGTCTTGCCTCCCCGAGGTGTTCACATTTTTCTCGACCTTCCTAAAGTCAGCGTTGAGGGTGGAGCCCGCCAGCTTGTCGCACGAGCTTCAGTGATCGGGCGAGATCCACAGCATCGACCTCTTGCGCAAGAGACGGGCAGGACGAAAAGTAAATGTTATTCACTTCTTGTCCTTTGCTTCCTCCTTTGGCTTTGGTTTGAAGAAGCCCGTCAGCTTGCCCATGCCAGTTGTGTTGGCTCGCTTAAGCTTGCCGACGCCCATGCTAACGGGTGCAGCCTTGCGCTTCTTCTCGTTCTCCTTGTCGCGCTTGAGAGCCGCTTTCGACTCCTCCACCTCGGCCGCAAAAGATGACGACGCGCCGAGCGAGGGCGCAAGCGACGTTAGATGCGCAGTGTAGAGCGGAAAAGCGAAGGCCGCGGTGAGCGAAGCCAGCAATGCCGGCTGTAGATACGGCTGGAGAGTGGTTAGAGCGTAGTGTAGGCGCGCCTCTGGACGACCAAAGATGTAACCGTCAGTCTCATTCTACCGCCTCGTCAAGGTCGCAAGATGGACGCACCCTCGCGGATCGACTCGAGCCGCGCCTCCTCCCGTTCGTCCTTCTCGCTGGAT
This sequence comes from Cystofilobasidium macerans, assembly GCA_014825765.1. Taxonomy (NCBI): domain Eukaryota; kingdom Fungi; phylum Basidiomycota; class Tremellomycetes; order Cystofilobasidiales; family Cystofilobasidiaceae; genus Cystofilobasidium; species Cystofilobasidium macerans. The sequence continues at coordinate 66,007 of MVAP01000045.1, read as the reverse complement.
TCGTCTGTGGCGTCAATGCCCTCTTCCGAAGCCTTGAAGCCGATGAGATCGTCTTTCGCGAGCATCTTGGTCAGGCCAGTAAATTGCTCAAACGTCTCCTTTCGAGCCAAGCGTTCCGCTTTGCGTCGGAGGTAAGCCTGGGTCTTGGCTGACGAGAACCGGTAAGCGATCATGCCGTCGGCCACCTCTGCCCGGGGAGGAAACGACATCAGACGGCGTCAGTCCAGGAAGCATTTTCGCTCTCATCTCGCTCGTGTCGACCGGCGCGCACCCTTGACATCGCAGATGCGCCGAAGCCACTTGCTGACTTTGGGCAGGCTGCCGAGGAAGAGGACATCCTCGACCTCGGCTCCGTCGGCATCGACCCCGTCCAAGGCATTCGCGTCTGTTGCGCGACCCTTGCCCTTAGCGTCTGTTGTTGGAGAGGCGAAAGGTGCGGGGAGCTTGAACGCCGGCAACGAGGCGGCTGTCGAGAATAGGTGGTCTGCCAGAAGAAAGCGCGACGGGCTGGCCGTCGTCTGCGAGTGAGAGGCTGTCAGCTCAGATACGCATGAGCTGGAGCGAGGGCCGCTGGATAAGGCCATCAACTGACCGCATGAACAATAGGCAGCAGCAGAAAGACAGGATCGATTGCCGTGAAGAGAAGCAGACGGCCATCTGCGAGAAACCACGACGTCAGGAAGTTTGTTGGGCCCTAAGCCAGTACAAGCGCGCGTCATCAAGAAGACGAAGCCTGCTGTAAGCCAGCCAACGCACCCTGCACAACCTCATCGCCGAGGAACCAAGATCGCTCAGCTTCGGGCGCGATCTTTTGGACCTCAAAGACGCTCGCCTGGGCGTCGTCGACTAGGTAGAGCGCTGGTAAGCCAGTCCGCGCGTTTGGGAGCCGGAGGAGGCGGTGCGTCCGCGGCGCCGGCGCCCGGCTCGTGGAGCCCGAGGCAACCGGCTGCGCCAGGAGCGATGAGGGTACGATAGCGAAAGATGGTGGCGGAGGCATGGCGCTGCTCGAGGGCAATCTGGTCGAAGGCGGCAGGATCGGTCGGAGGGAGTGCGACAAGCAGGCGTCCGACGCGTCGACACGCGACCTTGAGCTCGTTACGATCGCTGAAACATCTTTGTCGCACCGATTGTAAATGCGTGTGATCGAGGCCCACGCGACTGCTTTCGGTCAACACTCGGCCTCGACGCCTCCGAGGGCCGACAGCACTCAACCGTACCCACCGGCGCCTCCTTGCAATCCCTCGTCTCCATGGTCGCCGGATAGCCACTCCTCAACTATAGTCCCATTCTGCGCCAACTCTCAGCTTTCAATTCATTCCTTGCACCGACCAATCCGCGGCCCGCCCCCGCCGGATGCCGTCCTATCCGCTCGACTCGCCAGCGACTGAGCTGACGACCTACGACTCGCTCTCGTCGCCGACGTCAGACTACGCCAACTCTCTATTCTCGCCCCCGCTTACAAAGTCATCACAGCTATCTTCCAACACGACCATTCTCGGCGGCGCCTCGATTGTGTCGCACCCGAAGCCAACGAGCTCTTCAGCGTCGTCCGCCAGCCCTGGTAGCCGGCGGCGAGCTCCTCCTTCGGGCGGCGGGAACCATGTCTGGAAGCACGTCGACGTGTTCTCGCCCATGCTCGAGGAGGATGAGGACGGCGTCTTCTCCTCTCCTTCGGCCGGCTCGTCTCATCCTTCGTCCCGCGGCCGCGCTCCTCGTCCGCAGCAAGAGGTCGATCAAAAGCGGAGCGAGACGCCGCCCCTTCGCTTTACCCCTCGCCGCCCATCGGGGGAGTCGATTGTCCCACCTCCACGCGTGTCAAGCACCAATCCGACGCCAACCAAGGCTGGTGCCCAGTCGGCGCTGTCTCGGACACAAGCGATGATTTCGCAATTCGAGCAACGCCAGCAGCCGACCCTCCAATCCTCCTCACAGCCGCAGCGGCTTCACCATCAGAGGACGCCGTCACGAACGCAGCTCGATAAGCCGCTGCCACCCCTCTCACCCCAAGATGTACCTGGCTCGTCATATGCGCAGCCCGCAGTCCAGCGCTCGCCGAGCTCGTATCTGCCGGCGCCGCCGTCGCCCTCAGCCTACACCTTCGGCTCCAGCCAGTCTCCGACGCATCGTGGGGTCGAGGGCGCCGGCCTCAAACGATCGCCCCTGCGAGACGGCATAAAGTTGCTCGTCAAAAAATTCTCGTCCTCGACTTCGCCCTCTAAATTCCGGCGCGGGCACAAGGCGAGCGCTTCGTCGGGCAGCGAGATCAGCATATCGCGGCCGACTCATATTGGCGGCGTCAGCTGGGATCTCCGGCCGCTGCCTGGTGCTCCTGGAGGAGCGGAGGCCGGCGAGGAGATACTGGGGAGCGACCTGGCTGACCAGAGTGCGCTCTGGGAGTATCCACGGACGAGCCGGATGGACGGCGAGTACAGCGAAAGCGAAGGGGAGCCCTACGCGCCATCCGACGCCGTGGAAGCAAGCTTGGCGATGAACCGTTCATCGCAGGAGGCGGCAACAATATCGTCTGGAGCGACTCGGCTACTCCCCGTACCGGGGGCTCTTCTGGCAGAAGTCGTGTCAACCAGCCGGTCGCAGCCCCCAGTCAGGCAGTCCATGACCTCCTCATTCGATCAATCTTCTGCGTCGGCCCACTCGCAAGCGCCAATCCTGCGGCATGGTCCGCTGCTCCTCTTCTCGTCAACATCGTCACCTCCGCACTGGCTCCGAACGACCGCGACGCTCTCGCCGTCCCTCGTTTCATTCGCCTTTGCCTCGCTCCGAGGCTCAATCGAGCACCTCGACTACAGTCTCCCAGGAGACAGCATCGTCCGCAGCGTGCCCGAACGAGAAGCAAGCGGCCGCTGGCCCGCACCATTTGGTCATGACGAGGATGACGACGAGATCGAGGTCCACTATCTTGAGATTGCCCTCGCCGGGCAAGGCAGCGTTGCGATCGCCGTGCGGAACGTTGGCGAACGGCTCGGCTGGGTCGGCTCCATCTGGTACGTCAGGCTCGCGCTCTCTGCCTCTCACCGGGATAGGGGGCTCATTTGGTCACTTCCTTTTGATGCCCTAGGGACGCCATCTTGGCGGGCGTCATGTCGCCCGACCCGTCCGGAGCGCAGATTCTTGCGGCCTTCCCGCCGGCCCCCGATTCAACTGCCCGGCCTGCTATCGCTGCGTCGCTACCGGTCGCGGTTGAAGACGTCAACAAGGATCTTCCTCGCTTGCAAGACTCGCCGCAGGACTCGCTCCTTACGACCCCGCCTCTCAGCCCCGTGCATCCTCAGCAGGCTGCCGGCTATGATCCGGCTGGCATCATCTCCTGTGCGGCTACGACGAACGAGGACGGCAGCCAGCCGTCCGACGACGCCCGCATTCGTCGGTCTGAAGACTCTGATCGGTCGTCAGGCCCTCCTCAGCTCACACTGCTGCCTTATAAGCCGCTCGCTTTGAGTTTGCTGCGGCGGGGGTCTGGCGCTGAAGACGGCAAGAGCGACGGCGATCACAGCCTGCGCTTTTCGGTCGAGCAGATGTTCCGCAGCTCTGAGCTCACGTCAACTTACGCCGCGCCAGAGACACCCTCGCCGCCGACGCCCGTGCGAGCAGTCACTGGTTTGCCGCAACAGGTGCGCAAGCAAACAAACGTTGCTGCCCTGGCAATTGCATACGAGAGTAACACGTTTGGCAGCAAACCCGGCGGCCACGGTCAGGGTTCTAAGGCATCTTCCGGCGTCGAGCGTGAGGAACGCAGCGAGGGTCCGACCAATCTCGATCACTTTGAGGATCACACGCGGGCCGCCCGTATCCGCAGTCAAGCTCACCACCGGTACTCAAAGAGCAACCCGCCCCCGAACTCTCCGCCTGGGGTAACGACGAGTGCAGTTGTGGCTGGCCAGCCCTTCTACTTCTCGACCAGGCCAGGAACCTCGCCCTCTGGCGTCGCCATGGGCCGCTCGCGGTCCGACTCACTCCCGGCGACCGCACCACCCATGTTCTCTCCCGGCGGCCGGTCGGATTGCTATATCCAGGACTTTGACGAGTCCGATCTCAACCCATCTCGCTCAGCCTCCCAAATCCATCGACGCAATCCGCCTCCGCCGTCTGTCGCGGCCATTAAGACCGGTGCGATCCTCCAGGCGGCCGTCCAGGAACAGTACGAGGATGTCCCGACCCCGCGGCAATCGTCTCTGGTCGATGGCAAAGCCGATGCAGTGGACGCTCAACTCCCTGTCGACTTTGCTTCCGGCTCGGTCGGACCATCTTCGGACCTGACGGCCGCGATTCAGTATCTTTCGGCTCATGCCGTCAGGACCAATACCCGCACCGAGCTGGCTGACCAGAAGCTATCCACGGTCCAGGACGGCGTTGTTGCGCTCGTCAAGAGCGCGCTGAGTGGCGACGGCAAGCTCGACTCGGTCCTTACCTCGCTTCGAGGCGTCGAGTCTGGCATGAAGGAGATTGCACTTGGCGTCGTTGGCTCCATCGACGAGCGACCTACCCTCCAAGAAACCATCGACGCCGTCAACGCCAAGCTGTCGCACGTTCTTGTGCTCTGCGAGCACTTCGCGAGTTCCTTCTCAGGCGACAACACCGCCCATGCAGCGGATGACCAAGGCACTGCTACTCCACGGACAACGCAGCCGCCCCTCATCGCTGCCGCTGTCCTTCCGCGAGAGACCGAGGATCGACTGCCGGACACAGCCTTTGACGGGCCAGCGATACATCTGAAGCCGAGATCGGCCTTAGGTCTTGAGTCGGAAGAGGACATGCCCTCGACGAATGCGGCGACCGAGGACGCTGCCCATGTGAGTCCATTCACACTCACCTTGCCGTCTTAGCTCTGGCTGACCTTCCGTCTGCGAACCAACCGCAGGGGGCAACTGCTGGAGAGGTTATGCTGCCAGTTAGCGAAGCACCTCCGGACAATCGAGTCCGTATATGCTGCTTCACGCCTGTCGCAAGTAAGTCATCACTGACCAAGTCTCTTTCGCATCGCACAGCTCGACGAGCTCCTCCTCTTGATCAAGTCTCAGCAAGCCAGCCGGGGTTCCCAAGATCAGCAGACGAGGGACATCGCGCGTTGTGGGTTTCTCGAAGGCGCGCTTCTCGCGCCAGACTGCGCTGACTCGTAGTCGCGCAACCCCTCAATAGACTTGAACGAGCTCAACACTTGGATGGAAGAGTTTGTCCGCAACGGTCACTCGTCGGTAGACGCCCTCTCAGACCGGGTCGCGCACCTGCAGGACCTCATGCAGCCTCCTCCGGCGGCGACACCGCACCTTGACGCACACTCGCAGGGCAACGCTCCCCCAACAGGCATTGTCGGCCAAACTGCCGCCTTGTACGACCTTGTCACCGAGATCCGAGACAGACAGACGCAGGCGGGTCCACAGGAGACCATCTCACAGCGTCTCGAGCAGCTGCTCAGCTCTGTTGAGCTGGAGCGCCAATCGTTCCAGCAGCAAAATAGCTGTCGGTCCTTCCTACGGCTCAAGCCACGCCTGACATCGACTGACGCTTGCGGCCATGCTTTTCTTTAGCCGTCCAGTCAATCGTCGCCCTTCTCGATCGGCAGCGGATGGAAAATCAAGAGCTGCTCAAGGCCATGGTCCACGGTTTGTGCTCCAGCGAGATGACGGTCAACACAAGAGCCGCCGCCCGCTGACCGTTTCTCCCTTCTGCAACCTCGCAGATCTCAAGGGCGAGATCCAGGGCGAACGAATCCGCTTCGTCGACGCGATGCGTGACGCGACGCAGATCAATGTCGAGCAGCACCTAGACAAATTCAAGCAGCAGCTGTCGGCCGAGGTCTCCCGCTCGCTGAACGACCTCCATCGAATGCGCGAGGAAAAGAAGGTGCTCGAGGGCCAGATTGCCGAACTATTCGCCTTCAAGGTCAAGAACGGCGACGTGCTCCGGGTCCCATCCACTCCGCAAGCGATGACCCCGCGCCGGCCGAGCTATCCAGTCGCCAACACCTCGCCCTTCCCATCCCCCTCGGTGCCGCTCCCGCCACTTCCTCACCAGCTCTTCTAGACTGTCTTGTCCCTATAGCCTCTTATCTCGTCATCCGAATCGTCTTGTCATCTCTACGCCTTTGTTATACCTGTCTGTACGCCCTATTACTGTAACCCTGCGTCTCTTTCCATGCTCTCTTGCCGCTTTCGTAACCGTCGAAAATTGGGCGGAAGCCGTCATAGGCAGGCCAGGACAGAGAAAGATACTTCATCCTAACCAAGCACATCCCTCTCTTGAACGAAGCGCCGCCATCTAGCCTTCAAAGCTCTGTCTTGCGGTTCTGAGGCGGGTCAAAGGCAGGGAGACGCATCAGGGCCTTTAACCAGCGAATGAGCGCCTGATGCAACGTTACCGACTTTGATGTCGAGTAGCTCGACCGTGAAGACAAGAGTCGCACCGCCGGGGATGACACCCCCGGCTCCACGGGCACCGTAGCCAAGAGCCGGCTGTTGCGACGTCAGGCGGTGATCAGCAAGCAACGAAGGAGAGCGGCGGACTAAATTGACGCCGACGTACGGGGATTGTGAGTTTGCGCTTCTCGCCGACACACATATCAAGCAGGCCCTGGTCCCAGCCCTTGATGACCTGGCCCGAGCCTGAGAGACGTGCGAGGATGCCAGAGATTAGCCATTGGTTTGACATTAGCAGGTAGGCTTGGAACCCTCACCGAGCGTGAACTCGAAGGGCCCACGGCCGATAGAAGTGTCAAACTCCTTTCCGGTGTCGAACACTGAGAGCGGCGTACGAGAAGACCAGTAATCAGCACCTCGTTTGATTGGGCCCGACACCTCGAGATGGAACCGTGTCCCCGCCTCGCAGGGTAAGTCAGAGGGCGAGGTCGATCAACCACGCGACGCAGTCGGGCCGACGACATGAAGGCTAAGCATACTCACGAGATCCTCGATAGTGCATGCTACACAAGAGGTATGAGAGTGACAATGGCAATGAGATGGAGGCGCACGAGTTATGCCGGGGTCGAGAAGTGAACGTCAGTGTGAGCCTGCAGAGCGCGGGGCGTAAGGCGAGAGGGACGTACGACAGCTTGTCACCCTTGCGGCTCTTTAACTTGCAGTCCTCCACCTTGTGAGTAACACCTGGGATGGTGAATGAACATATTGGAGTATGAAGGTGGGGTCGGTCGTCAGAGGAGGTACGGGCGTCACTAGGACAATCAAAGGCCACGGCAGCAGCGCCATCAAGAGGCTCAGACTCGTACCGATCTGGAGAGTTTCTGGGGCCTGCTTGTCAGAGGCGGCGACGACAGAGGCAAACGCAACAAAAAGCGCGGTAGCAACAGAGAGAAGCTTCATCTTCGGATGGTGGAGGCGAATTGAAAGGACTGGTTCTGGGGTCTGCAGCAACAGCAGGCAGGAGCTGGCAGGACCCGAAGAGATGCGCTTCGCTGCTGACTTTCCCCCCGGTGGAGGCGCAGCAGCCCACTGATCGACTGTCATGCGGAACGAAGAACACTCTGAGCCGGCCAATCTGAGGCGAACGACGCGCTCGTCGGCCAGTCGGACAGCATGAGGAGGACTTCCAGATTCCTGTTCGTCTTTCGTCTTCGGGGTATTATAACGCCCGAGGTGTCACTCGTACAGGGACCAATTTCACCTCTGAGCGATACCGTTACGGGCGTTGGTCTCCACGCTCTTGAGTTTCCCGAGGCGGCCGATCTTCCTGCACGTCGAGTTCATCTCGCTGCTCACTGCCCGATGGTAGGAGGAGCGAGATGAAGTAGATATTGACAGATGCGCGGCCGACGTGTCTCTGGGCCGGCGCACGCCGCGAGCTCAAGGCCGAAACTCTCTTCCGCTTATGCGCGCGCTGCCCGGCTCGACCGATCCCACTCGTCCGGTCGGCCCTCTCGTCCATCTTGCCCCGCCACCTCTTTCCGACAAGGCAACGGACCCGACCTCGAGAAGGCCGACGCCGACCGTCGACTGTCACTTCGCCTCTCGCTCGCGCGCGTCGCTCGCCTTATTATCAAGTTAGCGACACTGCCTAAGCCCAAGCAGCTCGTCCGCTTCAACAGCCGGCCCGCAGCGCCTCTTCGACAACACAAAAGGAGGCTCGACGGGTTCCAGAGGACTGAAAGCCTCTGCTTCCCTTCAATCATCCAGTCATCTAAGACGCGGCAGGATTCGCTCCGTCACACGTCCCTCTTCGCCCCGCTCTGCGACCTCTTGACCTCGTGTCGAGCTGATGGAGAAGCCGGAAGAGTCGGCGGCCGCGCGTGAGCGCGTCCTGCTCAAGAAGTTCGGGGGCGACCTCCGCCTACCTGATGCCAAGGCGTCGTCGCCTTTTGGCGGCATGGATTGGCCTGGCGTCGTCGTCGGCGGTGCCGAGGACGATGCGGACGATATCATCCGCGGCGGTGTCGGTATCGCCCACCACCGGCCGAGCATCTCTGGCCAAGGCGCCGGAGCCAAGGCCAAGGAGCTCGACGCCGGCATCGCGCCCTGGCTCGCTGCGGACTTCGTGCGTCTCGTCCTTCTTCACCGGCTTTACAGGCCGGTGGCGCTGGCTTGTCACACAGAAGTCCTTTATGAGTGTTCAACTGACGTCAAAGTCCTGATCGCGATCTTACAGCCGTCTCAAGGCAGACCGCCGAGCATGCACACGCTCAGTCACTCGACCTCTGCGACGCACCTCTCCAGTCTCAGCTCAAATGGCAGCAGCGTCAGCAGCGCGACCGTGACACAGTTGCCGCGAGTGAGTCGGCAAAGCACCGTCAGCACGATGCTAGGCTCGTCAGACAAGAAGCCGCGCGGCAGCAAGGACTCCTTGGCCGCCGGCGACAAGGCGGCTGCCAATGGCACCGGCGCCGCCATCGATGAGAAACGGAAGCGGAACGCCTTCCTCGGCGGCCTCCAATTCGTCAAGCGCAAGGCCGCCGGCGGATCATCCAATGTTCGGACCAAGGAAGAGGGTGCGCCGCCGCTGTCGTCGTTCTCAGGCCGCCTTGTCCGGTTTTGGGCGTTCAACTGACTCTCCTGTCTGACGTCTGCAGTAGCGCGACACGCGTCGCGACTCGGATCGAGCAACACGCTTTACAAGCAGGCCGAACCTCGACCAAGGCACGCGCGCGCTGACTCGGGCGGGCTTGCGCTCCCACCGCTGACGACGATCTCGGCCGCTGGCGAGCCGTCGCCAGTCCTAGGGCGGGATTCTTCGCCCGACTCTGCGCGCAAGAGCCGGAAAAACAGCAGCAAAAAGGGCAGCAATGCCTCGCAGACGCCTAGCACGGCCGATATGTACCTTCTCGATACCGATCTAACCCACATGGAGGGCATCGTCAACCCGACCTACAGCGTACCGTTGACGGCGGCGAGCCTCGACAGCCGGTCGAGCGCGTGGTCGGAGAGTATGTCGTCGTCGGGTACGCGGCCTAATGGGTCCGAGGGCTCGTCGAGCGGCATGCCGTTCACCAACCCCTTCAAGAGCGGCAGTCAATCGCCCGATGCGGCTCGGGCGGCGGGCGGCGGGCATCCATTCCCAGCGACGCTCCCGCGCCGACCATCTCACCTCAGGACGATGGCCACGCCGTCCGAAGAAGGCGGCAACCCATTCGACATGCTGCCCCCACCAAGCATGGGCGTCAGCGGCGGTCAACGACCGCCGAACGACGATACGACATTCAGCAACCCGTTTGCGAGTACCGGTAAGAGCAAGGCCCTTAGCTCGCGCAGTCCCCACCTCAGCCTCAACCTCAACGGGCTTGATCCGCAAGCCCAATCGCCGCTATCGACACCCAAAGGCCCCGGCGCGCTTGCCCCGGCGGAGCCTCAAGCTTCTGCTGCTGGCGCGAGTGTTGCCGCTGCTCCTGCTGCAATGTCAGGTGCGCCGCCAATACGGCCGCAAGAGAAGGCATGGATTGCACCCGAGTCGTGGGGCGTTGAAGGCGACCTGCCCGATGAAGAGCACGGATCTTCGGGCGAGGATGCCGAGGGACCGTCGCTTGAATTACTTGACACGCTCAACCAAGGCGGCTTGCGCAACATGCGTCTTCCGGGCACGCCTGGGATTGAGGCTGATGAATTTAGCTGGACCTCGCCTGGCACCGACTCGGCCAGCATGACCTCGCGCCCTCTGACGGGCGGCTCGATCGCCGGCCGGTCTCTGCGGCAGAGCACCGTGAGCATGGGTCGGTCGAGCACGGCCGGCGGCGGAAACCGACCGGGGACCGGGGGGTGGTCGAAGGTTGGCTCAGCGAGCGCAGCGTCGAGTATGCCGGTGAGCTGCGATTGGTCCGCGAAACTTTGTGAACTAGCTTGCCTGATGATTCCGGTCTCGTCCTCAGGTCTACCTGCGCGTCTATCGCTCGGACGGTTCGCATACGACCATCGCTTGCGCGCTCAATTCAACGACGTCCGACATCATTTCCCTTCTCTCGGTCAAGAATCTCCAGCCGAAGGGCGGCTACCGGCTGTACATCCGCGAACGCAGGACTGGTACGTCGCCGTCACTTTCTCGACTTCTCTCGGCTAAGTGCTGACTGTCGCCTGCCTCCAGATCGGCCACTGGATCCTCGTGAAAAGCCAGCCCTTATCCAAAAGCGGCGACTCGTCCAGGCCGGGTACGACGAGACCGATAAGATTGAAGTCATGGGCAAAGATGACCTCGGAATGCTGTGCAAGTTCATCTACCGGTTGCCAAAGATGGTAGGGGCCGAGACGGTCAGTCGGCTGAGCTCTTTGCGCCGCTGCTGTGCTTTCTTGCTGAAATGTCGCTTACCATCTACTAGGTTGACGAGAGCGCGTTCGACTCGTTTGAGCACGTCGACCTGTCTGGCCGAGACATCCAAATCTTCCCCATCTTTCTACACCGGCACGCTGGCAGCATCATCCACCTCAATCTGTCCAAGAATCAGCTGCAAGAGCTGCCGTCGGACTTCATCCAGGACTGCGTCAATCTGCGCGAGCTCAAGCTGTCCAACATGGCGCTCAAGCGCGTGCCGCCTTCAATCCGGCAGAGCTCGTCACTGACACGGCTCGACGTTTCGTGCAATCGCATCGGTGATCTCGATATGGCCGGCTTTGAGGCAATTCCAGGCCTTATGTCGCTAAAATTGCAAAATAATCGGCTCGCCGTCTTGCCGTCGTATTTCGGCCACCTAAAGGCATTAAAGTACCTCAACATCTCGAACAACAACTTTGAGGCGTTCCCGAGCATCGTTTGCGAGATCAAATCGCTCGTCGATCTCGACCTGTCGTTCAACGGCATCGCCTATCTCCCGCCCGAGATCGGCAAGCTCACTAACCTCGACCGGCTGGTGCTCGTCGGCAATGTCATCACAACGCTCCCGCAGGAGTTCACTAAGCTTGAGAATCTTCGAGAGCTCGACTGCCGCCGGAATCGGATTGCCGACTTCACGCACGTCTACGCGCTGCCCAAGCTCGAGGTTCTTAGGGCCGAGCGCAACGAGGTCAAGCTGATTGAGGCTCAATTCGGACCAAAGATGACTGACGTTAACTTGTCGCATAACTCGATCACGCGCCTGTCCTTCTCGCTCCGGGCGACGGATCCATCATCCGGCCTGACATCGCTCGACCTATCGCACGCAAAGCTGTCGTCGATTGCTGAGGAGGTCGTCTCGCAACTTCAGAGCCTCGTTATTCTCAAGCTCGACGGCAATCAATTCACCCGCCTCCCCGAGGGCATCACCAACCTCATAAACCTGCGAGAGCTGCACGCGACCGACAATTCGCTGTCAGCCCTGCCGGTCGGGATCGACCGCCTGCAACAGATTGAGGTCATCAATGTCCACAATAACAACTTGACAGCGATTCCAGTACAGATTTGGTCGTGTGGTCGACTCGTCAGCCTCAACGCAAGCTCCAATTTGATCGATACATTTCCCGACCCGCCGGAGGACGCGCCGCCAGCGGCGCCACCCGTCGACGACGAGTATGGCTTGAGGCCTTTGGTTCCGCGCGACCCCCAAGCGCTCGGCAAGTCGCTCCGGTCGCTCCAGCTCTGCGATAATCGGCTCACCGACGACGTTTTCCACCCGGTATCGCTGTTGACGGTCCTGCGGACGCTCAATCTGAGTTTCAACGAAATTTTGGAGGTGCCGCCATGGACGCTGCGCAAGAACTCGGCCTTGACGGCGCTTTACCTGAGCGGCAATAAGCTCACGAGCCTGCCGTCAGAGGACCTCGAGAAGCTTCGGTCGCTCATGATCCTTCACGTTAACGGCAATAAGCTTCAATCGCTGCCGGCCGAACTATCCAACATGCACCGGCTGACGGTGCTTGACGTTGGTAGTAACGTCCTCAAGTACAACATCAACAACTGGCGCTACGACTGGAACTGGTGCGGCACTCGCGCAAAGCGTTCTTACATTGCTGCAAGCTTTGCTGACCCAGCGCCTGCCGCCGTCTGGTCCACTACAGGACAAAAAACACCGAACTCCGCTATCTCAACTTCTCGGGCAATAAGCGATTTGAGATCAAGCCAAGTGATCGTAATCAGCTCGACAACATGATGGGCTCAGGCGCCAAGGCCGACTACGGCTCGAGCTTCAATCCACTGACGCACGTTCGGAGTCTCGGCCTCATGGACGTCACTCTCCGCGTGCCGGTGCCGGACGAGACGGACGACCGGCGGGTGCGAACATCCTACTCGGTCGTCAACAACATGTCGTACGGCTTTGCGGACAGTATGGGCCAGTACGAGCATCTGCAACTCTCAGACCTCGTCGTTCCCAACTTTCGCGGCAAAGACAATGAGTGCATCTTTGGCATGTTTGGTCGGGCGCACGTCCCGAACCGGACGCTCGTCGGTCGGATACCGCGCTATGCGACCGAGTGGTTCTCGTCAACCTTCGCCGATCAGCTCAACAAAGTTGTCCCCGACGAGGACGAGGGCGTCTCGGATGCGCTCCGGCGATCGTTTCTCACCCTCAACAAGAACTGCTATGAGGAGCTCACCGCCCGTACAGCGGGCGACAAACGCAAGGGCTCGCAGGGAAGCACAAACGGGGCTGCGCCTCCGCTACCGAGCACCGACTCTGCCGCCCTGTTCAAGACGGGAGCGTCAGGCGTTGTTGCCTACATTGTTGACAAGACGCTCCACGTCGCCAACGCCGGCAATGCGCTCGCTGTCGTCTCGCGAAAGGGAAGTGGCTACGAGGTCCTCACCACCCGGCACGACCCGTTCGACCGGACCGAGGCTACGCGCATTCGGCTTGCTGAGGCGTGGGTCTCACCTCGTGGCTTCATCTGCGACGAGCTCGATATCTCGCGCGGCTTTGGCTTCTACCACTTGTTCCCGGCCGTCAACGCCCGGCCTGACGTCCGCTCCTGGGACCTGACAGAAGCCGATGAGTTTGTCATCATCGCCAACCGCGACGTCTGGGACTTCATGTCGTATCAGACGGCGGTTGACATTGCCCGGACTGAGAAGGACGACCCGATGATGGCTGCTCAAAAGCTGCGAGATCTCGCAATCTCGTACGGCGCGGACGGGGCCATCATGGTCATGATCATCGGCGTCGGCGACCTGTTCAAGACGCACCTTCAAGCCCAACGTCAGGTCGCACTTGATGGCGGCGCCTTTGACAGCAAGCGCGTCGCTCGCCGCGGCCGGACGGACCTCGTTGGCGACCGGACGCTCGCCCGGCTCGACCGCGAGATCGAGCCTCCGACCGGCCTCGTCGCGCTCGTCTTTACAGACATCAAAAACTCAACTGCGCTTTGGGAGACCAACCAGGGCATGCAGACAGCCATCAAAATGCACAATCATTTGCTCCGCCGCCAGCTGCGCAGCGTCGGCGGCTACGAGGTCAAAACGGAGGGCGACGCCTTTATGGTCTCATTCCCGACCGTTGCCTCGGCCGTCCTGTGGTGTTTCACTTGCCAGCTGATGCTCCTCCAAGAGGATTGGCCGCGCGAGATCCTCGAGGCCGAGGACGGCAAGGAAATTTTCACCGACGACGGCGAGCTCATCTACCGCGGCCTCTGGGTCCGCATGGGCATTCACTGGGGCATGCCCGTCTGTGAGGCCGACCCAATCACCAAGCGGATGGACTATTTCGGACCGATCGTCAATCGAGCGGCGCGCATCAGCGGCGCTGCCGACGGTGGTCAAATAATGGTCTCGCAAGACGTCGTCAACGAGATGCAGTCGCTCTATGACTCACTTGATGCTCCGGATGTCGACGGTGCCGCCGCCATCGGAGAAGAAGAGGAGAACAAATTTAGTCCGCACATCGCCCAGCTCCGGAAGCTTGGCTTTGGCGTCACCTCGTTTGGCGAGCGTAAGCTCAAAGGTGCGTCGGTTCTGCGCCAGCTTCAACGTCAGCAGGTATGTTGACCAGCCGAACTATCCTTTCCAGGTCTCGAGACTCCGGAAAAGCTGTCGCTCGTCTTCCCAGCGGCACTGCAGCCGCGACTTAACTTCACGCAGACGCGCGAGGCGCTCAAGCTGGCGACACTCATAGTGCCTAAGGGTGGCATCCTGCATGTTGACGACGTCCGGGCGATGGCTTTCGTCTGCCTGCGACTCGAGACGCTATCGGCCTCAGGTCAGAGCCTGCAACAGACCCAGGGTCTCGGCCGCCAAGAGCTCGACAACCGGGCGTCGCGCTTTCTAGGCCACTACAACCTCGATCTGCTCATGCCCCAGATCTCGCCCGAGATGACCGACGACGATCTGCTGATGGTTGTGAACTCTCGTACGTACCTTCCTAGCAAGCTGGCGATGTTGCCCAGAGTTGACGCGATGCCCGCCTGCGCGCAGTCTCGATCCGGATCGAGAACGCCCTCAGTTCGCTGTACATGAAGCAGCTCGGTGGTTTTTCAACTGTGCTCGCCGCTCTTGGCCAGGGCGTCTCGATCGAGCCCAATCTGCTCGTCCATGCGCTCGGCCTCTTCAGCAACCTCATGCCAACCGGCGCGTCGCTCGCCCAAGGTCTTTGAAATATATCAACTACTCTCCCTTATCCAGTTTCATTTCAGCTCCTCTCGGATTCGCCGGTCGTCCTGCTGCTCCATTCCCTCAACCTCATACCCCCGTTGTCTGTTCTTGGATCCCTGTGTTGTAGTCGCTTTCTCGATCGAAAACCGTTGCCACCCACCCATTGAGCCGCTGCGAGAGCGCTGAAAGATTGCGAGCCAGAAAGGCCTCCATTGGAGAGGGATGGCTTCAGTGGCCCCGCGCGCAGGGCATACAAGGTAGAAGGGGGAAGAGGAGCTGAAAACCAGATGATATGGGAGGGATGCAATGGAGGGGTGTTTGCAACGGAGCGGTGCGAGCGATGAAGGGAAGAAGCGAGTCCAAGCGACATGCTTAGCGGCGGTCGGGCCACGAGGCAATTTCGATGACGGCATCCTTAGCGTGGAGGACGCTGTCTTTGTCTGTCGAGCGAAAAGGAGGGCCAATGGCGTCAGCGAACTGCGGGGGACTGAATAATCGGACGCCGGACGCACCTCCGACGATCTCGATCAAGTCCGAGCCGTTGTTACCGACGATGATGTCGGCGCCGCTCTCGGCACGGAGGCGCTGAATGGTGGCGCCCTTGGACCCAACGATGCGGGCGCTACGGTTGAGGAGACATGAAGGGATCAGTGTCAAGACGAGTTTTGAAGGCGGAAAGAAGATGATGCAGGAGTGTTGAAGAGCGACGATATCAGACTAATCAGTTGTCGTCCGGGCCCGGAGGCCGCTCAGTGGGTGGTGATGTATTGTCATCACGTCGTCGCTCATCGAGCCGGCTAGCCATTTCAGGGAAAGAGGCTCCGGCGATCGAGGGATGTGTTGATGAGAAGAAGCAGAATGCAGGCGGCGCAAGACTCACAAGACGGACTGCGGGAGGCCTACAATGACGCCGAGCGAGTCGGCTGCCTTGGCCTGCTCAAGCGCCTGCTCGATGACCTTCTTGCCTTTCTCAAGAGCCTCGGCATTGCGAGACTTGAGCGTCCACGTAACCTCGTCGTCGTCGCCGCCAGCGTAGCGGTCAAAGATCTCGAAGAGGTAGTCGATGTCGGTGGACGGCTCATACTCGTCGACGTCATCAATTCGGCCGGTCCCGTTAGCCGTCGGCTTGGACGTTGGCCTGGGCGTCTCGGTCTTGGCCGGCGCAGGCGGGTTGTCGACCTGGACGCCAGCATTCCGCAGGTTGCGGAAGATGAAGCCGCGGTCACTCGACGTGATGGCATTGACGTACTTGGACGGGATCGCCACCGTCGCCGTCTGCTGGTCGGGTTGAGGCGTACGCGTGCGCGAGGGCGCCTGTTCGGGGATAATCTGGAGCCAAGGTGACAAATAGGGGGGGCATAAGCAAAGAGACACGCGGTAACCGTGGCGGGAAGAGGCGCACCGAGAGCTCTGCCATCGCAGCCTCAACGGCTGCCAGTGGGCCAGCAACCTTGACAATCGACTTGGGGTCGGCCTCGGCAAGCTCGTCGGCGTTCTCAGGCGTGCCGAACGAGTCGTATTGCCGGCTACCGGGGAACTGGATCGTCGCGCCCGTCTTCTTCTGGAGGTCCATCAAAGCCGAGCCGCCGCGGCCGATCTTGGACGCGTGAGCCGGGACAGGGACCGAGACTCCACGGATGACGCGGTCCTTAAGGTCGGCGACAATGCGCTCGAGCTCCTCCTGGAGACGGGCGACGAGGCCGGGCTCGCCTCGCAGGCGAACCTCATCGGTTTCATTGCCATTCTTGGGGAAGGAGACGAGTCCCGCCTGCTGGCGACCCTCGGTCGGGCCACCGGCCTTAATGACAATCTCGCGCAAGCGCGAGCCGCCGGGGCCGATCAGCTGTCGGTGGTACTGAGGGTCGATGTTGACAACCGCCGTCGTCTCCTCGCCGACGGTGCCTGCAATCTCGAGGATTTGAGCTTTAGCTTCGGAGATGGCCTTCTTGGTGCCCCGGACGGTGATGTTGGTCGTTGGGGTCGAAGCATCGGCCTTGTCGATGTCGATGATGGCGTCCGTCTCGGCCTTGATTTGGTTGATCTGCGAGCCAGACTTGCCAAGGACCTTAGCGACCGCTCGCGAGGGGATCGAGAAGGTAACCGTCTGGCCAGTCTCCTTCTCGTACTCGACAGCTTCGAGCAGCTCGGCCTTGGCCGAGGCAACGCCCTTCTTGCCGCCGCGGACGAGGACCTCGTCTGGCTTCTGGTCTGAGTTCTCACGCGGGAAGGTGATCTTGACGGCGTACTTCTCCTCGAGCCGGATCGCATACTTGCCCGACGAGCCGATAAGCGCCGGGTGGAACTTCTTAGGAATGACGAGCGTGAGCGTCGTCTCGTCCGCCAGGCGCTCAATCTGGGCTAGCAGCCGACGTTTGGCCTCCTCAACGCCTTCCTTGCGGCCAACGATCTTGCACGTCACCTTGCCGCCAGTCGACGCCTTCTTGGCCTTCTTGCCGTCTGACGGCGCAGCGGCCGCAGATGACGACGGGGGCGCGTCGTCAAACTGGACGCGAACGCCGAGGTCCTCACGGAGCTTGTTGATGGCCGAGCCGGCCGAGCCGACAAGGTGGCCGACGTGAGCCTGGTCGACGGCAAACTCGACCGTGTAGCCATTGACGACAGAGTCATTCTTGGCCTCGTCGACGATGCGCAGAATCTCCTTCTCGACCCGCTCGACGTCAGCCTTTGGGCCGCGGATGACGACACGGTCCTGATCCTCCTCCGAGGCTTCACGGCCGCCACCAACGCGAACGTTGACAACCTTCTCCTCGCCGATGAGGCTGTGACGGACCCGACGAAACAACGGTTAGCTTCGTGCGATGCGACAAAGATACCCGCTCGCAACAAAGCAGGACGCACGCATTGAGGGTCGTGCCGTTGGGGCCGATGATGGATCGGTGCCACTTGGACTCGATGTCGAGGGTCGACGTCTTCAGGTCGGCGACGTCCTTGACGAGCTTCTCGAGCTCAGCCTTCACCTCCGCCAGCTTGGCCTTGACGTCGCCAGCAGCGGTCGCCGTCGGGGGCAGGATGAGGAAGACGTTGTTGGCCTCAGGCGCATCGGCCGGCGTGGTCGCAGAGGGAAAGACAACCTCGACGCCGTGCTGAGTGGAGAACTGCGCAATCTTCGCGCCCTTCTTACCGATGAGGATAGGGTGGAGGATTTGCTCAACCTCGACCTGCTCGACACGGTCTTTGCCGAGAGCCTTGGCCCGGCTGACAACGTCCTGCTTGGCGGCAGTGACGGCGGCCTTGTCCTCGCCGACGAACTCGAGCAAGACGGCGCCGGAGGCCTCGATGCTCGCCTTGAGGGGCGAAAAGACCTTTGTCGGCGGATGAGCGCTGGCGATGGCCCGAAGCGAGCCCGACCTGACGAGGTAGGAGAGGAGGGCGAGACCGTGGGCGAGGTCGCGGTGGGCCGAGGCGAGGTCGAACGTCTCGACTGTAATGGCGTTGGCCTTGGTCATGACGGTACCGAGTGCGGACGGCAGAGCCGACGAAGGGCCACGAATCACGACTGTGTCAGACGGATCGGCGATCGTGGGGAGCTCGACAATGCAGCCGTGCGTCTTGAGGATCTCATCGGCATTGGCGCCGACGAGGAATCGGTGCTGACGCTTAGGAATCGAGATGTTGAGCGTCGTCGTCGTCGAGTTCTGAGGAGGAGGAGTATCGTCAGCTACGAAATGACCCCCAACGGAGACGGCTGGCGTCGCTACTCACGAGCTCCTCGTAGAGGTCCTGGATCTGTTGGACGACCTGACCGACCGCCTCGCGCTCACCGGTGACGATGATGGCCATGTCCTTGTCCTTCTTGCCACCGGCGGTCTGGTCCTCGACGGCCTCCTCGCCCTTCTCCATCGCCTCGGCCATGCGCTCGAACGCCTTGATCATTCGGCTCGGGGGTACGTTGACCTTGATAGCGCCCTTGCCCTGGTACTGCTCGCCTGTAAACTGGCCCTCGAGCTCAGCCTTGCGGGCAGCGATGTACGGGTAGAAGGCGGCCGGGATCGTCTTGATCTTAGTCGTCGTCGTCGAGGTCCGGTGGCCAATGAGCGACTGAAGGTGAGCTTGGGCCTCGAGCGCCGACGCCTCGGCGCCAGTGATGGTGACCTCAACCGTCTCCTCTGCCTTCTCGCCCTCATCATCCGATTCATCGTCGTCGTCGGCTACCGGTGCCGGTGCTGGCGATGAGGCATCCCGCTTAGGGATGTCAATTCGGCAGCCGGTCGCGCTCGTGATGGCCTTGAGCGTGGCGCCCTTGGGGCCGATGAGCGTGCCAAGTGTCGAGACGGGGGCTTCGAGCTTGATCGTGACCGTCTTTGACAGCCGGTTGACAAGCTGGCGCGCGGCGTCGGCCGTCTGCTTTGCCGACGCACCCTTGATGAAAAACGTCGTGACGCCCGTCTTCATCGCCTTGGAGGCCTCGATCGACGTCTTGGTCGCGTCCATGACGGTCCGCATGGTCGTCCCGAGCGGAATGACCTTGCCGTCGCGATCGGTCTGGGTGCCGACGATGAGCGAGAGCGATTCGGTCGCCGTTGTTGGCTTGGCCGGCGCAGGCGCGGTCCTGGCCTTGGTCGCCTTGCCGGCTGAGGAACCCCAGGTCGGGGCGGCCCGGGCGGGCGGCGCGGTCGAGGGCGCGAGTGAGGGGAAGGCCGACTCGGACGACGTGTTCAGGTCCTCGGCCGATGGAGCCTGTCGTCGTGACGACGAGGCCGAACCGTTGGCGCCGTTGAAGCTCGACGAGGGAGCGGGCGCGGACGAGAGGGAAGGGAAAGGGTCGGGCGCTCCCTCAAGAGCGTGCCGCTGCAAGAGGTCGAGACGGTCATATCAAAAGAGCCGGCATCGCAAAAGAGCCAAGACGGGAGGTCAGCTCTCGACCACATCAGGCAGGGTCAGGAGCGATTCGTCACGCTGCTGCAGCTCTACGATACATGGAGGGACCAGCTCGCGCGAGCGAGATGGCCCGGTTCCTCTTTTCCCATCTGTCGACTTTCCTGCCGCCAGCGCACGCGATCTTGCGAGCAACCTGGCTCAACAAGCAAGAGGGAGAGGGCAAACGCACCTTCTGCAGGTCGGCGGCGCTGAGAGACATGGTGCGAGAGGCGAGAAGGAAAGAGCTGTCAAAGGAGAGAGAGGAACGAGCGAAAGGGGAAAGGAAGGGAGAGAGGTTGGAGTTGGTCCGGTCGGAAGGAGAACCGGCTGAGGCTCTTGCTCTCGCGCAGGGCCGCCGGCCGCGCGCGCACTCGCGAGAAGATTAATAAAAAAGAAAGTCGACAGCGGCTCAGCCCAGGCCCGGGCCCTGCCATCACAAGCTCGTCGCCCGTGTCGCACAGCACTCTCGCCGGCTTGGAAACCATCTCCTCCTCAAGCCTACTCCAGGCGGCATCACACCCCTTGAAACTCCGGCAGCAGGTCTCTCGGCGTCCCTCTTCGAATATTTCCTCCCCTTCGACCCTCTTTGCGGCCGCCTGTCCTCCTTCCTCGTCTCCCGCCCGCCGCCCATGTCTGCTGCCAATGGGCCAGCCGCTCCCTGGCAGTCGTCGCCCAGTCGGCCCGGCAAGCAGGTCCTTCACGAGGCTGATGCCCGACTCCTAGTCTCTCGCTCGGACCCCGCCAGCCGCAATGGCCAGCCGACCTACCTTCAGCCGTCAGTCGGGGCCTCGCTCAAGGCCCGGCTAGCCAAAGCTGAGCTCCGGCGCGGTGAGTACGTTGCTGTCGGTGCCATCGCCCTTCTCGCCGTCGTCGTCCGGCTTTGGAAGGTCTGGGAGCCTTCATCCGTGGTGTGAGTCTCCAGACAGCTTCGTTGGGTGTGCTCAAGCGCTTGCTGACCGCCTGACCGTGCCCTGCGCCCGGCCGAAGTTTCGACGAGGTGCACTTTGGCGGCTTTGCGTCCAAGTACATCCGTCGAACCTTCTTTATGGACGTCCATCCGCCGCTAGCCAAGCTGCTCCTCACCTTTGCGGCCTGGCTCGGCGGCTACCAGGGCGGTCCCGACGACTTCAAAGACATCGCAAAGTGCGCTTTCCTCCGCCGCCAACCCGCTTCGAGCCCCCGGGCGCCCTGACCCCATGATTGGCAACTGACCTCTTTGTCGGTCATCCTCTCAACCGCCTATACCTTAGGGAGTACCCTTCGACCGTCCCGTACACAACGATGCGGGTTCTTCCGGCCCTCCTTGGCGCTACACTCCCGATCCAGGCCTACCTGACGTTGCGCGCGCTCGCCCTCTCGCCCCTGTCGGCCTTGCTGGGCGCGCTCCTCGTCCTCTTCGATAACGCTCTTACGGCCCAATCGCGCCTGATTCTACTTGACTCGCCCCTCGTCTTCTTCACGGCGCTCACCATCCTCTGCTGGTGCCGCTTTAGCAACATCGACCAACAGCGGCCCTTCTCACGCGCGTGGTGGAAGTGGCTCGGCGCGAGCGGCCTCTCGCTTGGCGCGGTCGCATCCTGCAAGTGGGTCGGCCTCTTCACGATCGCCACCCTCGGCCTCTCGACCGTCTCTCAGCTCTGGAACCTCCTCGGCGATCTGCGCGTCTCGCCCCGGGTCTGGCTTAAGCACTTTGCCGCCCGGGCACTCGGCCTCATTGTCCTCCCCTGCGTCGTCTACCTCGCCTGCTTCCAGGTGCACTTTACTCTGCTCAACGGTAGCGGCGAGGGCGATGGCTTCATGAGCTCAGCTTTCCAGCACACTCTCCGTGGCCACGGCATGGACGACACCTACGCACGTTCGTACCGCTCAAGCGGCCTGCTCCCGTGTTGACGGTCGCGCTGATGCTTTCTGCCATGCGCTGACGTTCGCCTGCAGAGGTCGCCTACGGTAGCACCATTTCGATTCGCCACCTGAATACGCAGGGCGGCTACTTACATTCACACAACCACAACTACCCGGC
The DNA here is from genome assembly GCA_014825765.1 of Cystofilobasidium macerans. Classification (NCBI taxonomy): domain Eukaryota; kingdom Fungi; phylum Basidiomycota; class Tremellomycetes; order Cystofilobasidiales; family Cystofilobasidiaceae; genus Cystofilobasidium; species Cystofilobasidium macerans. The sequence continues at coordinate 44,169 of MVAP01000045.1, read as the reverse complement.
TGGCTCGCAGCGTGCGTGGCCCGATCCCACCAGACCTCTTCACACACACGTTAAATTCTTTACCCTGCTCTTATCACTGTTTCGTAGAGCAACAGATCACGCTCTACCCTCACCGGGATGAAAACAACAACTTTCAGGTCCTCAATGTCTCGTCGACCTCGACGATTGTCCCCCTCGATTGGACGCTCCCCGAGCCCGTCTATCTCAAGGACGGCGACCAGATCCGGCTCGAGCACGTCAGCTCGAAGAAGCGCGTCCACTCGCACGATGTCCGGCCGCCGATCAGCGAGGTAGACTTCCAGAACGAGGTGTCGGGATACGGCTTTGAGGGCTTTGAGGGCGACGCGTGCGCCCCAACCTCCTCTGATGTGTCCCGCCCGCTGCCTCCTGACGCTTGCTCTTGCACCCCCTCAGCAACGACATCTTTGTCGTCGAGCTCTCGCACTCGCAGTCGCGCCGGGCTCGTCAGAACGTTCTGACGCTCCGCTCGCACATCCGCTTTCGTCACCTCCTCACCGGATGTTACCTCTTCTCGCACAAGATCAAGCTACCCGACTGGGGCTTTGAACAGCAAGAGGTCACGTGTAACAAAAATCCGACGCTCGACAACAGCCTGTGGTACATCGAAACCAATACGCACCCGCTTCGTGCGCCCAACATCCATTCGAGTGACCCTGCCTGCCGCTGGCTGATGCCTTTCTTGCTCGCCGACTCACAGTGCCGCTCACGGCCGAGAAGGTCAACTACATCAAGCCTGGCTTCCTTTCCAAGTTCTTTGAGCTTCAGGCCGTCATGTGGCACACAAACGCCGGTCTGACGGACCGGCATGCGTACGATTCGCGGCCGTCGGCCTGGCCGCTCATGCGTCGCGGTATCGTGCGTCTTCCTTGAGATATCTATTGCGTTAGATCCTTTGCTGACCCTATCATTGGCGCGACGTAGAACTTCTGGGTCAAGGACCATCGGCAGATTTATCTGATCGGCAACCCAATCGTCTGGTGGACAAGCACGCTTGCCGTCGGCGCTTACGTCGCCGTCCGGCTGCTCATCTTTGTCCGCGCCAAGCGAGGGTTCCGCGACGCCCATCACCGTAAGTGCTCCTCCTCTGGCTCTTGATGCGTGTTCGGCCTGTCACTGATGAACTGCCCATTCTGCAGCCCTCGTGACGACGTACGACACCAATCTAGGCTTCCTCTTCATGGGCTGGGCCCTCCACTACTTCCCATTTTACCTGATGCAGCGCCAGCTCTTCCTCCACCACTATCTGCCGGCCCTCTACTTCTCGGTCCTTCTCCTCTCGGTCGTGTTCGAAGCGGCCACTTCGCGCGTCCGGCTGCGCACCCGGGCGGCCGCCGCAGCTGTCATCCTCGTGCTTGCCCTCTATTGCTTTGCCCGCTTCAGCAACTTCACCTATGGCCGGCCGTCGACCAAGGTGCTCTGTGAGGGCGCTAAATGGCGCAAGACCTGGGACTTCTCGTGGTGCGTGCCGGTCCCGTCCGTGCCGACTCGCGCCAAGCTGACCGCTTCTCTACCGATGCAGCTCCGACTTCCACGACGACATGAAGGCCTACACCGCCCCTCAGGCTGGCCTCTTCGACCCGAAGCCAATCAGCGCATCGCTCATCCCCGGTGGTGACGCCATGCAGACGTCAGCCGTTGAGCAGCACGTCGCGCCGGTCGAGGCTGGGCCGAACGCTTTCGAGCATAAAGCCGTGCCCGTCTACGACGCGCAAGCCGGCGTCGCTCTTGAGCAGGGCCAAGATCCACTTCTGCCCAAGCATGGCGACGCAGCCGACCTCGCGACCGGACCTGCCGCTGGCGTCGCCGATGTTCCGCCGCCTGTCGTGACTGCTGCCGGCGGCGTCGTCGACCAGGTTCAGGAGCACCAGCCGCCGTCGCCTGTCGGCGGTGACGTTGATGGGCTTGCCATTGACGCCGAATCTCGCAAGCGGATTGAGCAGGCGATTCGGAACGACATCGCTGACGAGGAGGCTCGGCTGCGACAGGCCGCGCGGATCGAGGTCGCTGCCCAACAGGAGGGAGCCGAGGTCGCCGCCGCCCTCTAGACGGACCTGATGAACATGAGTTCTCGCAACGACGGCCTGGCTTACAGACGCGAAGCAGTGGTCTCCACAAGTGATTGTTCATTCACAATCGTAAGCCCGGCAAGCCACACGTGGCCATGTGTGCGCGTTCCGCCCAGCCGATCACATGGTAAAGTAAACAAACTTCGTTGGAGGGATGTGTCAGATGGGATTCGACTCGGGCGACCAGTGTTCAGGCACGAGCGGAGACGCACAAGCGCGATCGCGGTCGGGGCGATGATGGCCCACTCGCAGAGGGCGATGGTGGTGAAGATCTTCTTCGAAGGACGTGCTGTGAGCGGATCGGCTAGGGTGGCATGGGACAAGGAATTTAGTCACTGTCGCTCAACAATACCGTGAGGCGGAGGAAAGACCCACTCTCGGGGTCCTTGACTAAGGCCTCGGCGGCCAGACGGTCCTTGACGCTCATGGTCAGGGTCCTGCCCCAGTACCGGTGATCAAGAAAGATGTAGAAGAGGCCTGCACAGCGAGAACTCAGCCTTTATCAGATGTTGTCCTTCCTGCCAAGTACAAGTGACCAGCGGCTAGCTTGTCGGCCATCTCACCTAGGAAGAATGCCAGCGATTTCATGCCGAGGCCAATCTTCAAGACGTTGATGTAGCCCATGTCGGTTGTCATGTCCTGTACGCGACCGTAGATGATTGACCTGGCAAAGAGGTGAAGGTATAAGCAAGCGGCCACAGAACTATGACAGCCGGCGTTGCTCACATGATAGTGCTTCCACTGCTTGGCGGGGCGACGGGCCAGGGCGTCAGAGCTAATCTGCGTTGACGCCTCAAACGACACCTTCCTCTCACGCACCTGTTGTTGAAAGCGCGCCAGACGCCGAAGGCGGTGCCTAACTTCCCTTGAGACCGGACGAGGAGAGGCTGGCTGACGGCAAACGGGAAGCTGTTGATTGTCTGTTACATCAGAGGCAAGAAGGTCAGCGACAGGCCTTAGGACGGAACTTCTCGTTCTGGTCGCGTCAAGCGATGTGCATACCTTGCCCAGCGAAGCAATTACGACCGGGACACTGTGAAATGGCGACAGTCACAAACCTCAGCTCGGGCATCATGACGAGGTTTGTAAGGAACGTACAGCGGATGGACGCTGGACCAGCCAATGGTAGCAAGGCCTGTGATCCAGAAGAGGGGTGCAGCCGCAACAAGATGCATACGATCTGCCAATGTGTAGTGAGTCAGTACCCTATCTGGCAGTCGACAGGGGCGAGCGAGACGTACGGCCCCAGCGGTCGACGCTGCAAGTGGAAGAGTTTAGAAAGGGAGTTGCTAAGTCAGATGAGCCCGTTGTCAAGATCATTTCGATCGCTCGCACCTAAAACCAATGATAGGCGCCAGGAGAATTGGAAGCACTATAAACACGAATGGCATCAGGGGTTAGTTTCCATCGTACTCCAGATAATGCATCCTCGTGACGTACCCTTGCCGCCTTGAGCCGTGAATGCTGCTACTTGCTCACTCATGCCGTCCCGCATGCGGATAAGATCAGACGCAGATGAGTCGAATGCCGAGGCAGCGCCAGACTGGAAAAGCTGGGTCATGGGCAGGATTAAGAAGGCCCTGTCGAGCGAGATGAGAGGATGTCAGACAGCTGCCCAGATTTCATCGAATGTCAAGACAAGACGCACCAGGGTAGCCGCAGGATGGTTGAGAAGTCGAATGCCTTGGCCTTGAGACCCTTCGTCATGGCCGTATCGCGAGCAGAGGTGAGGCGGTATGGCTCAGGAATCCAATACCGATTGCTAATAACCCAGAGCAGGTTGGTCGAAAAGCTAAAGAGGCAGAAGAAAACAGGCTGCGAGAAGGCACGCTGGCAGTCAGCGGCCGTTCCTAAGAACTGAGCAGGACAGGGAGGGTACTCACGATCCTGAGAGAAGCGTGTGAGCGTAAATGCATAACCGCGGATCAATCAACCTGAGTGGCAGATCAAGACGCAAGTTCGAAACCGAATGGTACTCACCAGAGCGTCCAACCGTACCAACCGGTGCCTTCCGAGATTGGGATCGCCGACGAACCAGATGTCAGGCTGATCGATGCTGCGACTGCCGCTGTAGAGAGGAAGGATTGACGGTCAGCGGTGTCTTGGCCGAAAGCCAATCATCGACTCACACTCTATGCCGTAAGCGAAGGCCAAGCTCGACGAGCCGAAGTAGTGGTACATTATCTTGTGCTGCGCAGAGTCCAATACAGCAGTGCCGAAGCCTCAAGAAGTACATGCCAGTGGTCTCGTCAGCTCTGACTCTACGCCCTCGCTCGAGAGAGGTGATCTGCGAAGGACGCACCAATCAGGATATGGCCGACGACAATCAGTCGCCAGACCCCGAGCGTCGGTCCAAGAGCAGCGATGACGGCTCCAAGGAGACTTGTACCTGTGCAGATGATGGAGATCGTGCCGACGCCAAACCTGGATGGCGCAGAGCGGGGTTAGTTGCGTGGCTCACAGGAAAGAGGGCCTCCAAGGGTAAAAACGTGCCAATCCAGGCAAAGGCCTCCAAGTACTGGCCAGATGCAGTTGACGACCCCGCCGGCAGCGTCAATTACGCCGTACTGGGTATTGTTGATCCCGAGCTCGTTGCGCAATGTGTTCTTGAGCGGGCCGAGAGCGGAGTCGGCCCCTGGCGCGTGAGACGACCCCGGCGCATGGGGTGAATCAGATCAAGGTTGCGACAGCGACTAGGGCAGAGTTGCGTAGACGCACACTCTTGTCCGCTCGAGAAGGTGATGGCCGTGACTAGTGCGAGGGCCCTCCATTTGAAAGGAATATTGGCGATGCCAGCATGCACACTGTTCTCGAGCGCGCTCGGCGACGACTCGCGTTCGTCGTCGAGGAAGTTGCTGTCGTCGTCCTTCTTTTCGCCGAGCGCGTCTGGCGAAAGCGCGTCCCGGACCGGGGCAATCGCATCGGTTTGCTTGAGGACGTACGGCGTCGGGTTATCCATGTCGGACTTGAAGGCTGAAGGGATGGAAGCTGATGGGAGTAAAGATGAGGAGCGTCCGCTCCGCCGCTGGACCCTTTTGACCGACGGAACGATGAAAAGTTATCTGATCGTGCCTCGCGGGCAGCGTCGGACGAAGGCGAGCGAAGGGGGGCCACAAGGGCGCGGTCGGTCGGACCGGCGAGTGGCTCAGGGGCGAGAGTCCTTGGCGTGCGAGGGCAGCCGGGGGTCCGGCTCGGTGTCCGGGGAAGGAAGACTGGGCAAAGGCGACGGCCAAACAGCAGGCCGCTGGCAGGGCGGTGCAGTGCGCGCTGCCTTCGAGCATGGTATTGTCAGTTTGGGGGGGGTCAGTTCCTGACGACGAATGCGAAACGACCATGGAGAGATGGCCGTCGACGCGACGACGGATCCGCACGCCTAAGCAGCAGTCAGGCGGCGAGCGGTCTCGTCCTGTCGTCGAGCAGCGGCCGCAGCCGGGTCGAAAGCGGGGGCCCACACGAGGCCACACGGCCTGTGTCCCAGACCGAGCCCCGACCTGGGCCGCCTTGGGGGTTGCTGCAGCATGCGCCTCCCGACGAGCTCGCTCGCCTCCCATCACCTCGCCGTTGCTGCGACCTACTTACTCGTCGGGCGATGGACGTCGCTTTGACGGCCCTGCCGTCATCTTCGGCGCCTCCGCTCTATGACGACGAGGAGATCCAGTCTCGATCTTTCGAGGGCATTGGCCTCTACTCCAAGTCCGTCGTCATCCCCTCGCCTGCTCGTCCCCCTTCGCGCGCGTGCTGGCTCTCCAACGCGACGTTGACCGAACTCCTTTCCCCTTTGACCGCTCCAAGTAACACTAAGCTGCCGGCGCCCCTCGATTTGCTGACGGGCCAGATCACGTCGCATCGGATCCTCCTCATCCCACCGGTACCACTGCCATCGTCGCCAGCTTCACACGGCGTCTCGATCGCGTTAGCCGACGTGCGCTCAACCGAGTTCTACGCCGGCTTCCTAAAGTCGTCAGCCAAAGTGACGCTCATGCTGTCGTCCGTTCCCCCGAGCGCCGATGGTCTGGTCGCCTCCGCCGCGCCCGGATGGACCTGCGGAGTCTGCGGCTACGCCAATGCGGCCGCCCCGCCAGGCGCAGCAGACCGCCTCGTCAAGTGCATTATGTGCGGCATCTCGAGGGATCGGTCGCTGCTCGCCAATTCTATTGCTGTCCGGACATCACCGGGCAGCATTCCGCACTCGAGACCGCTCTCAGCAGCAGGTGGTCACCCGAGCCAGTCGCTCATGTCTTCCGCCTCGCCATCGCCGTCGCCGCTCGGAGACGACGCGCAGGTTGCCTGCCCGACGTGTACATTCCTAAACTCACCCCTGCTCACTTCATGCGAGATCTGCACCACTCCCCTCCCGGTGCGACCGAGATCCGGCGGAGCGACGACTGTCCTTTCTCCAAAACCCGTCAGAGCGAAGGCGGCCGAGCCGCGTGCAGTCGTCGACTCTGTCATCCGACTCAGCTTCCGCCGCGGAGGCGAGAAGGAATTTTACGCGATCCTCAAGCGGGCTCTCAACTCCAAGGCTTGGAATGGTGGACTTGTACGTTGTCGCTGCTGTTTGACTTGTAAAGCACTTCGGGTTGATTTGACAACCTCTGGTTGGCTCTCCTCCTGAAGCCCCGCGCAGGCTTGTCGACAGCCCCGTCTCGACAAACCGTAACGACCCCGACGTCGGCGTCTGGCATTGATCGAATCCTCTCAACGATGAGTGTCGAGGACTCGTCACGGAGCGACCGGATCGAGACGAGCTTGCGCGACCTCGAGAGCTTGATGGCCCAGGCGAGCGAGATGGTCAAACTTGCATCGACGCTATCGAGTCGACAGCCTGTCAGCAGCAATCTAGCGTCCTCAGATGAATTGACAGCATCTTTGGTGGTCCCAGCTTTCACGCAAGACATGCTGGCGTCGACAGCCGCGTCCGAGGAAGCGTTCCTGCGTGAACTGGCCAAGGAGCTGGCTGGCCTTCTCACCGGGAAGGGAGGCCTGATGGTTGACCGCGTCATCCACGTCAAGGGCAAGGGCGAGGAGAAGCGCAAAGGCCGAGGTATGCTCGGCCTAGACGAGGTCTGGTGTCTGTGGAACCGAGCCCGTGGTGTCGGTGAGTCCCGCCTGGAAGTGCGAGGGCGGCTCCCGACTGACTGTCATGCTGACGTTCCTACACGTGCAGCCCTCATCCCACCCAAGACATTCCGCTCGACATTGACCTACCTCCCAGCCTTAACGGATCCCTCAATATCGCTACGGACGTTTCGCTCGTCGGCGCATTGCGTCCTGCACACGCCCTTCTTCTCGGCGCCCTCTTTCAGACGTCGGCTCCTCTCCGCGCTCGCTCCGACCGAGTCAGCTTCTCTCCCCTCTATCTCGACCGTCGAGCTTGCGCTGTCGGAAGATGTCGGCGTCGGCCTCGCCAAGGAGATGGTCGAAGAGCTCGAGGCCGACGGGGGCGAGGTCGTACGCGATGCCCAGGGCGGGACCGGTGGCGGCGAGCGGTGGTACAACAACCTCATCAGCAGTTGTAAATGGGTCGAGCTCAACGAATTCACATGACATTTGGATTAGCAGGCATGACAGCTGAATCGGCGCGATGATGAATTTTGGGCGGTGCCTGCGGCAAGAAGAGCGAATGACGAGTGGACGTCCTCGGTTGTCAGAAGGCGTTGCGCCTTCGCCTGCCACGGCCACCATTCCTTGCCATCTCTCTGTCCATTCTCGCACCATCTGAATCCTTTTGTCGACGCGGCTATCTAGACCTCCCTCAGGTCGTCAACTTTCTCGGCTCTCTTTCTCAAAGTCTATCACAGCGGCACCCGCTGTGAGCCCAGCTCCGGCTCGACGCCCGTTTCCGGGCGGCCTTCCAACTGCACCTTGTCGCCTCCCCTCTTTTAGTCGCCTGAGGCATGTCGACCAAATTTCGGATCTCCAACCCGAACGCGCCCTCGAGTGGCTCGTCGCCCGCGACGAGCGCCTTGTCTTCGCGCTCCGCTTCGCCCGCCAACGGGCGTGCCGTCCGAGCTCCGCACGCGCCCAACCGGCCGAGCGGGCTCTCCCGAACAGGTGGCTTCGTCGCCCACGCGGAAGACAGCTCAGACGAGGATGGCTCTGGCCACTCGACCGTCCGGCGGCCGCAAGCACGTGGCAGTCGGCAGAAGGAGCTAGCGGAGGATGACGAGGAGGTCGTCGGTTGGGACGCCAACGGGTCAGTTGGTCGATCCTCGCCCACCTCAGTTGAGGAGCCTACATCACTGATGACCCTCCCAATCCCCTTTGCACGCAGGGCCTTGTTGAATCAGGCTAAGACAGCGCCGCTGATCATTGCTCCGCTCGCCAATCGAGACTGGCGCAACTCGTCTCGATCGACTGCCCAGCGGTCGGTCTTCCTACCAGAGAGCGCCCGGGCAGCCCTCTCTGGCGAGGAGGTTGTCACACGCGAGGTCGTCGATACGTCCCTCCACACCGGCGGGCTTCGCATCATGTCTCGCAAACGCTTGAGCGAGTCGTCAGCGATCGGTGAGGATGGGAAGATTGTGGACGACCGGAAAGCAGCCGAACCCGAGCTCACGCTTGAGCAGCGCGCCTTACGGGCTCTCATGGCGGGCGAAGACGAGGAGGACGCCGGGGACGTTGGTGCGATCCCCGTCCAAGAGAACAACCGCGCCGCGCCCATCTCTGAGGAGGAGGCATTTCGTCGTGACGTCGAAACGCGGCCCGAAGAAGTCAGTCCGGTCCAGAGCCGGTTGGGCCATCTACATAACGACCGCCGCTAACTACCCTGCGACCTTACAGTCCTCGCTCGACGACTATGCCCGCGTTCCCGTCGCCTCCTTTGGTCTCGCGCTCTTAAAGGGCATGGGATGGAAGGAGGGCCAAGCCGCGTCCCGTACGCGGACCGGCATGGTCACGCCTTATGAGCCGAAGGCCCGGCCGGCACTCCTTGGTATTGGTGCGAAGGAGCGCGAGCAGCCCGAGCTCAAAAAGGGCGAGAAGCCTAAAGGCGAGTGGAAAAAGCGTCAGGAAGCCAAGGTCTACGTCCCGGTCATGAAGAGCACACGCGAGTCCTCGGTCGCTGGACCGTCGAGCACAACTCGCACGCCCGCGTCGTCCGTCCCTTCATCTGGGCGGCCCTCGCGCTCGCGCTCGCCGCCCTCTCGGCCGCCGTCTAGTAGCTCGCGCCGTAGGTCACGGTCCCGCGAGCGTGATCCCGAAAGAGGCAATTCGTCGTCGTCTTCGTCGCGCCGGCGCGAGGACGATCGCTATACATCGAGTAGCTCCCGGTGGGACGACGACAGCTACGGCTCATCCTCGACTCGCCGTAACGAGCGCGAAAAATCCTCGTCCGCTCGTAGAGACGCCGACCGAGGGGGCAGCTCGCGCCGTGACGACCGAAACCGGGACTATGAGCCCTCTCGTCGGTACGACGCCGACGAGCGGGACAGTGACTATCGGCGGGATCGCGAGGTTGACGACCATCGCCGCCGCAGCGATCGCGACCGCGATGACCGCCGGCGGTAAAGGGCCACCGGAGGCGATGCTTGGGCAGTCGTCGCTGCATCTGAGCAAAGTAGAGGTCATGGATCGGATGTGAGGCGACTTGACCGCCCGCTCCAACTTCAGGTGAAGCGAATGATAAAGTACATCCACAGCCAGAGGAGACAAACAGCGGCAACCGAGCCAAGGACGAGCCATGTGTTGCCGCGGCCCTTTGAGCTGACAGTCGAAAGCCGACCCTTAGAGCCGGTCATCTTGGTCAGGTTCGACTCGAGCAAGATCGACGACTCCTCCAAGAGCGGCTTCTCGGCCTCGAGCGACGAGGCGAAGTGGGCCGCGTTCTTACGCAACTGGGTTGACATCTGCAGAAGGGTAGCGATTGGCAGGGGATAAGCGTGGTCAGACGAGGAACGCCAGGCAGCACGGGCCAGGATGAGCGACTCACCATTGCCAGCTGCTCAGTCAATTCGTCGTGAACACGACTTGTGCTCATTAGGCCCTCGCTGATATTCCCGCTATTACTGTCTTTGATTGACTTGCCCTCTCCCAGCGGCGCCGGCCGGGTCCGCCGCTCGCGCAGACCGAGCTGTTCACGCGCGGTTAGACTGTTGGAAGGCGGCGGAGCATCTGGTAGTAGACTCGTAGTAGGCCGCGCAATCGTTCTTGATGACAAAGGAGGTGAAGGCTCCCGGGAAGGCTCGGGTAAGATGCCCATCGGCGGGGCAGATACCGGTGGCACCGGCGCTGGCGACGAATGGAGGGCCACCATGGTCATGTCCTCTGACGGCGCTCGAGCTTGGAGACTTGATGTCGGAGGCTCAGGGAGCATGTCGAGGTCGGCGGCATCAGCCGATTCGACCACAAGAGGAGCGGGGATGAGCGAGATGGGCGCAGGAGGGAGAAGGGTGTAAACTGGACCCTTGGGGATCTGGGGATCCTAAGTAGGTACGACGGCACTTCGTGGTAAGCAGCTGCACGCGGAGCATTAAAACGCCCAAGGAGAGCAATGACACACTGAGGAGGCTAGAATGAGCGTCATTGAAATCCTATTGAGTTGGAGCTCGTATTCTTCCAGGGTCGTGCTTGTCCTGGGGTGATGAAATATGGAGGGGGGGGGGGTGTTCAGCTTCAGGTCGAGTAACGCAAAGGTGAGCGCAGGAGATGGTCGAGCTGATGGGACTCACCCTTCCCCACGGTTGACCTGGCCCGCCTCCGAGGCGGCGACCGAGTCAAGGAGCTCGCGCGCGAACTTGGCGTCCTGCCAGCATATCAGAGGAACGGGTGGCGTCAGCCGAAGGTCGAACAGATGGCGAATGAAGCTAACGAGGGACCCACGTCGTTCAGCTTGCGGATCTCCCACCACGGCCGGGCGTCGAGCGGCGTCGGTGCTGCATGGACGAGGGTGTCGAGTCTGGCAAGCAGTCGAGCAAGATTAATCTTGTCGTGTGAGGACGAGCTCTTCATGGAGGTGGCCAGAGATCGTAAGTTGAGGTCGAGCGCTTGCCTTCAGGCATGCCAGCCTTCCTCTGCTGGCGCCGGGATGTTCGTCGCGGCGGGCGGCGGGCAGAACTTGAGCTGCAACAACGACCGACCCTCCTGCCTGAAGACGAGCAAGGTCAGCGCCTAGCGCCTGTAGCACTCAGAGAGATCCTCGTCATCTCTCCCTCTCGCCTGCTGAACTTGCTATGGCGATCCGAGCAACGGTCCGTCGATCGCTGCCAAGGTCAACTCTCCGCCTCGCCCAAGCTCGATTGCTCGCACGGCTGCCACCACCGCCGACTGCGGTTGTCGGCCTGCATGCCGCTGGATCCAAACCAGCAGCAGGGCCCTCCAAGCGCTCGACCAGCTCGCAGTCAACGGAAGGGTCACCTGACGCCGGACCAATAACGGCAGAGCCTGCGTCGAGGGCGCGATCTCGACTCAGCAGCTCCGACCGACCTGGCAGCCAAGGTTCGCATGCGCGGACTCCGTTCATACGTCGCTGTGGCTGACCGTGAGCCGCCTGTGGTCATTTCTGACTCACTTGGACCTTCAGAGCCCGACGCAGGATTGGCAGCAACGTCCGATAGCCATGTGGCAGCCAGCCTTGGGTCGCAGACTGATCATGCAGGGCCGTCGCGAGCCGCCTACTCACCATTCAGGGCGCGGCCCTCGTCATCGGCGTCGGAACCCCGCCCGGCTCAGCGGTCGTCGGCCCACTCCTCTCCCTCCTCCTCCTCATCCTCCTCGACAACCGCCAAAGATCAACAGCGAGGGTTCCTCGATATTGACTTCGGCGTCGATTTTGAAGCGCTTGGCATCGACCCATCAACAATTCCCTTAAACCCCTTCGCCCCTGCGACCCGCCCATCCTCGTCGGAGGAAGGGTCGTTCGGCGTGAATGCCCCTGCCCCGCTCAAATTCGGCCAACCCCAGCGGCGTAAACGCATCGACGACTGGTCCATCTTTGGCTCTGCCGTCCAACGGCCGCCGGCCCCAACGCCTGACCCTCCTCGGACGAGCACACGTCCTGATCAGGAAACGGTGCCCGCGCGACAGGAGGTGGCGACGACGTCCAAACCGGCTGCATCGCCAATCGTTGAATCTAATTCGCCAATATCTCAAATCTCGTTGTCTTCATCCGCTGCATCGCCTACGGAGGTCCGCGAGTCGCCATCTCTGGAGCCGCCCTTTTGGAAGACGAAGACTCCCAACACCAGTGATCGGACACGTGAAGCTGCGATGACTTCGCCGAGCCCAGCACAATTGGGCAGGCCCCCACAGCGTTCGACCTTAATTGTCAAGTCAGCGCCCACCGCCATGGTCGACGCCTCGGTCACCTTCCCGTCTGAGCCCTCCACAGGACTTCCTCAGGCTGCTTCGTTCGGCTCGCAGTCCTCTTCGACGAAGGCCGCCGGCAAGGAGCGCAAGCAGCTCCCCTCATCATCTGCCGCTTACTCCTATCCTTCCCGGCCAGAGCCGGGGAAGGTTGTACCGCCCGCTCCGCGACCTGGACAAGCTGCACCGGCAAGCCTGCGAGCCCCAATCAGCGCGACGGTTAGCGCGAGTGCCTCGAAACCTGTACAGAGGAGAGAAAAAACAAGGGTGGGCGTCTCCGGGAGCAGCCGTAAGTCGTCTGTACCCTGGTCTCTCGTCATCGACGAAGAGGGGAACGCCAAATCCCAAATCAGACGAAAGCCGAAAACCGCACTTGTCCGCATCCTGGACTTGGAGGCTGCCATACCTCCATTTCCATCCGGCAGCAATGCCGAGGCCGCTCAGACGCTTCTGTCGCGGCAGCAGGCAACCTTTGCGACGTGGCTTGTTCGAGGCACTCACGAACTCTCGCGCGCGTTTGCGGTACGTCGATCGCCCCCTGAGCCCCTCACGTACTTCTGCAACCTGATCCTCCCTCATGTTGTGCATGGTACAGACCGGCGGACCCTCCATCACTGTTCACGGCCAGCACGAGCTCCGCTTGTACATGCCGAGACGTCCAGGAGCAGACTTTGCGACCGCCTGCCGTCTTGCTGAGGCCATCAATTCGCTCGTCTCCGAGGTTAGCCAGATCCTGCGGGACCGCTTCCCTGTCGAGGAGCTCGAGCCCCCGCAGAAGTTCTTTGATGGTCGAGTGCTGCGAGACATGCAGCAAATTCGGCAAGAATCGATCCCGCTCCGACCGTCAAGCGCGCCGGCGGCGTACGTCGAGATCATTGACCGTCTGCTATCCAGTTTGTCCGCCCCACGGACGCCGTCGCCGCCCCGCCGGACGCCATCCGCAGCGCCCCATTTGGGGACGCCTAGACCGCAGTTGCAAGGGCGGCAAGCTGGGCCACTCAAAACGCGCTCGCATCAGCAGCACAGTGGACCTGGATCTCCAGCCTCTGCCCAAGCGACAGACTCAGGCGTCCTCGACCGGCAATCATTGCAAGAGGAGGTACCTGCTGGGTCGACATCGGCGGCATCCTTTGTCACAAAGGCCGCTCCCCCGCCACCGGCGGCCTTCTCTGCAGCAGCCGCGGCCGCCGTTCATCAGCGAGAGCGACAGGAGCCGGTAATATCTAGTGCAGCCCATTCGGTAAAGCTGCCGGACGGCCGACTACTCGTCGATAGCCCGTGGGGTCTCGAAGTCGTCCGCCCGATGGACGCTTCCAGCGCCGCAGTGCCCGGCGGCGCACCTGTCTGGAGAGGCTGGGCTATGTTGCGCGCTCGCCATGAGGCCCCCACCTGACGTCTTGCTGTCGCCGCCGAGGAGGGACGTCATCCATGCCATGTACCCTCTGTCACTCGCTCTCCTGACGACTTTGTCTAGCGGACGTCTTTTTGCCGCCGAGGATAGCCCGGACGTCGATCTGGCCGTCAGGCGTCAAAGGCAGACGCGCAGCAGCGTCTGCCTCGTCGGCTTTCCTGATCGCATCGAGGTCCTCGTCTCGGTTCTCGTGAACGAGCCTCCATAGCTTGCGACGCTGCGCAGGAGGCCAGGCGAGCGTCTCTGGCTTGAACAGTGCCAGCCTTTGGACAGCGCAAAAGAGAGGATAAGGGTCGAGCCCGTGCTCGCCGAGTAGGCTCGCCGACGTCTGGAGCGCGCGCGTCGGCGAGCCAGCGGCTGTGGGCTCGATGATGTCGAAAAGTCGGATAAGCAGGTCGAGCTTTTCCTGCGGAAGGAGTGCCCGCAGGGCGTAAACGGGCACACCACCGTCCAGGAGTGGGCATGTCGAGTGGGATGGCAGATCCTTGATCGAGAGTGCTTGCGCCGTCTTCTCCTTTTTGCCGCCTCGCAATTGCGACGAGATGACCTCATTCCGAGCGGCGTCGGTGAAAAAGTTTGCCATGTCGTCGGGTGTGGACCGCGCGTCGAAGAATGCCATGACTTTTGACGGGCTGGCGCCGTTGTTTTGACCACGCAATGGTTGGCCCTGCCGCAAGAGGTCGAGCTCGTCTTCGTCGACCACACGCAAAAGCTTCATGCTATGGTCGTCTGCGGCCCGGACGCGCTCAGCAAGCAAAAAGGCCTCTTGCAGGATGCGCTCCTGGAGTTGATGCTCGACCTGCTGCAGTAGCGAGACGGAGACGGTGGTCACACCGGTAGCAGAACCGGACGGCGGCTGAGGTGCATCGGCCGGCCAAAAGATTGAGTGCGGGAAAGAAGCGAGCCGGGCGCGATTTGATGATCTCGGACCGAATTCTGCGGCAGCGTGAGTAGGGCGTTCGGCGATTAGCTCAATGTACCGCACGGCGGACGAGTAGGCGGCGTACTTGAATTGCCTGAGGTCGGAAGCGGACAACGGAAGTGTCAGCATCCCTGGTTCGATTGCGCTGCTGGTGACAGAGTGTTTACCCGCACCTGCGAATCGCTCCAGTGTGATGTCACAGCAAACTAATGACATCGGCGGCGGGGGAGCGACGCCGTTGTCGACTGGAATAGAGGCCGACCACTCTGGATGCAAGACCCCATCGGGCACAAGTACCATGCTCTCTAGCTCACCGGGATTGTCCGGTGATCGTCGGGCCACACGGAAGGTGATGAACAAGTCTGGAGGTATGAGGGGCGACATCTCTCAATCGTTAGTACCGTCGCGCGCGGGTCAAACACATTGAGAGGCTGACGGACTCCGCGGGAGCCTGACACCGGTCACAGTACAGATGTTCGATGGTCCGGACATCATCCGACCTGAAGAGAGTCGTTCGGATCAATCAGATGGCGACCTCGATTTGGACGTCAAGCAGGCGTACGGACTCCAAGGGTCCGACCAAAGCTCGCGCAGGCGCCCTTCATCCTCAATGCCGACCGCCCGGCCTTGCTGAAGCACCTCACTCAGTCGACTGCCGAGTGCCACATCAGCAATCGTGGGCGGCGCATCTTCGCCGACATCCGGCCTCGACGCGCTGTCGGCCTCCCCTGTGGCTTGCCTCAGAAGCAGCGGTGACGGGGGCAGCCGGCCGGGCCGCGACACCAGGCCGAGCGTCTCATGTGCGGCGGCTGGCGGCACTGAACTTGAACTGACAGTCGCCTGAGCTGAGCGCGTCGCGTTACAACGGCAGGTGTAGCGGACCGGCCGAGCGAGCTTCGCCAGTCGCGAGGGCCGTAGGAAGGGCATAAGGGGCTGGCCGAGGGCGAACCACAGACACAAGTTCTCTGCAGACAACCAGGCGGCTCCCGGCGACGAAGGGTTGCTGGCCTCGCAGGCCACGGAACGCGCTGGATAAAGGCGGGTCGGTAGGCAGAGCGCGAGGCAAAGTGCACTGGACGCGATCGTCTGCTGCGAAAGGTCTGCCGAAGGACGGATCAGGTCCTGTCGGTGAGAGATCGAAGCAGGGCAAGGTCGGCGTTCGAAGGCAGCTCGTGCCGGCATCCCAGCTGCCTGCAGTTGCCCGACATCAACGATCTTCAGCAACCTCTTCGTCCTTCAGCCTTCGGATCTTCCACCTGGCCTCCATCCATTCCGGAAATCTGATCTGAATCACTCTGCCTGTAATCTATTGGACCCGTCGGACGATGATGGCGCCGCCCATGCCTCAGCCGCAGCCGACGGCCTCGAGCTCAACCTCGACTGTCAAGCACTTTGAGCGCTACTTCGCCCCAGCCGAGGTTGAGTACCTGACGACAATTGCCCGGGGCAAGCAGTCGATCAAACAAGCCGAAGGAACACGTTTGGCAGCTTGCGCCTTTGCCGAGTTTGTCGGGGCTCGGCTCGGCTTGTGCGTTATTGGCCGTGCTCGAAGTCCCGGGGAAACTGACGGTCGGGCTAGACTGACCTTGACCTGGCCACTCTCCCGCTCAGTCCAAGACGTACTATCGCCACGGCCCAGCTGCTGTATCATCGCTTTCACCTCTTCTTCCCGCTCAAAGACTTTCCTTCGTACCACGAACCGATCCTTGCGGCGCTCTACGTCTCTTCCAAGCTGCACGACACGCTCAAGAAGCCGCGCGAGATCGTCCTCGCCAGCTATGGCGTACGGTTCCCGGATCTGCTTGGCGGCAGGGCCTCGCTAAGCGAGGCTGACGTTGACGCTGCTGTGTGTTAACTTCTAGCGCAGGCGGGACGGCGCTTGCCTAGCGGGTTTCGGGCGGAGAGTTGACACTGCGTCTTCCTTGTCCTCACCCCTACCAGACGCTCGAGGCCGACCGGCTCAAGGTCCTCGCGATCGAACGCCTGATTCTAGAGACGGTCTGCTTCAACTTTTCGGTACAGACACCTTTCCAATTTGTCCTCCGCTTCAGTAAGGCGTTAGGCGGTACGTTTGATTGACCTTTACGCGGGTCATTGAGCTGGTTAGCTGAATCAACGTCTGCCGCCCGATCACAGCTAGCAAGGCGCTGGCATTGGCTGCATACCGGATAGCCATCGACTGGTGAATTCCCGCTGCTTCCCTCGGTCCCATGGCTTCTGCTGCTGACAAGAGCTTTCTCCCCCCTCAGCTACCGTACACTCCTTCCCCTCTCCTTCCCGCCTCACGTGCTGGCGCTCGCCTCGCTGTATATCGCCGCGCTCCTCGGCCGCGCGCCGCCTAAGCCCATCGTCGCTACAACACAAAGCACTGTTGAGGAGCGGGCTATGATGATGGAAAGAGCACGGGCCGGCGCGCTCGAGGAGGTCCTCGCAGCACACGGCGCCTGGGAGGAGCGGTTCGCGGTCCGCCTAGAGGACGTCGAGCGTACGTACCCTTACCTCCGGCAACCTTGCAAGGCATCACCGACTGATCTGTAACGTTTAACCTGCAGAGATCACTCACGGTGTGATGGACCTGTTCGTCAACTGCGTCCCGATGGCCTCGCGGCCGAGCAACGGCGCACCCAATCTGCCTTCTACCGTACCGATACCGACCGAGGATAGCGAGGATGGTGACGAAACCAGCGCGAGCTTCTCGACGACGTGTGTCCGCCTGCTCTCGCTTGAACGACGCGGTGGCGAGGAGCTTGTAGCGGTCAAGATTGAGCTCCGACGCAGGGCGGCCGCGCGAGCTGCGGCGGCCGGCGGAACGGACGGCAGGGACGCGACTACGGCGCTCGATCTCGCACGGCGAGAGGCCCGGGAGCGAGGCGAGGGAGTCGGCAGGAATGAGGGCACGGTCCGCTTCCTCTTCTCATGAGATCCAATCCAGAGGTCGGTGAGCCGACCTTCGCCCCTCCGGCCAGGCGTCGCCTCACTTATCCCATCACGACCGACTCACACAGAATTTTGTCAGGTTTGCATCGAGAGTGTATGAAAGCCAGCATCGGCGCAGAGGAAAAGGTCGGACAGGACGCAGAGGGAACAAAAGCAGCGGCGAAACAGCGTGTCGGACGTCGGGGCGGCGCACAAAGACGAGGTGCGAGAGAGGAGCAAAGGTCGGTCAAAGGCGGACAGGTGTGCCGTTCAGTCCTTTTCTTTACGCCGACCAAAGAATCTGGAGGTTGACGGCGAGTCGCCCGAGACGCTTTTGCGCGAGCTCTTGACCGGCGAGGGCATGACAAGGCTCGTGCGCGAGCCATTCGGGAGGCTGCTGAGCGAGGCGCTGTTTTTAACGGTGGGCGACGCCGGCGCAGAGGGCCCACCCTGCGGCCGGAAAGCAAGCTTGAGACGCAAGATGCCACCCTCCTGGACCTGCAGGATCGAGTCGACATGTGCCAACTGTCAGCAAAGGATGCCCTCGACCTGCCATCACGGGCTCTGGTACAACGCACCGGAACTTCGACGTCCGCGGTCGGGACGGCGGCCGAAATGTGTCGCCAAATGTCGACCTCGCTCTTGCCGACGGTCTTGTCCTTTCCGAGAGTATGATGCTCGTACAGCATCACGCCGAGCGACACGATCTCGGGCGTGAGCGAGAAGTGGAGGTTTTCGTTCCTGTCGGCCGAAGAATAAGCAACGCGCATCAGCCATTGACCCTAAGATTGAGATCGACCTGCTTGAGAGACCAAAGGAGTCGCACCACTCAGGCGTGGACGACTTGGACGAGTGCTTGGTCTTTTGCGTCTTGTGGCCGACGGTGATGGCGACCTCAACCTTGGCCTCCTCGACAAGGTCGCGAGCCGACAGGACCGTCACTGTTAACGAGCCCTCTTGCGGAACACCAAGGGGACCGGCCAGCGCATAATCTGTCGACGAGACGACGCCCGTCGCATCGGATCCATCGTCGATCTCCTCTTCAACAAGCTTTGTAAATGAGCGTATGTCAGCGCCATGTTGAGCCGGAGCAACCATGTCGGTCACGCACAATCTCCTTGCCCGACTTGTCCTTCTTCTTGACGAGGCCAATCTTGCGGCCGGCAAAGCCACCAACATGTCCGACGCCATGACCGACCATGCCGACGCCCTTGAAAGCGCCCTTGCCCGCAGCGCCGGCGATGCCGATGGGCGCGTGGCCGATTTGCGTCATGGCCCGGCCGGCGGTCGAGAACGTCGACGTATTCTTCCGCGAACGGGCGATGATGGCCGGCTGAAAGTTGAGACGCTGCGAAACGAAGGAAGAACGCGGTCAGCCCAATATCCAACCCGTCTGAGTAGGAGCCAGATAGTGTTGCGGAGGACGCACAACCCGGACCCAGCCCTTGGCGCCGTCCTTGCTCGAGACGAGGCTGATCTTCTTCTCGACCGACTCGAACGGCTCAAGATCGGCAAGATTGATGAGCCCAGCACCGAGCGACTTGGCTGTCTCGAGCTTATTATGATCAAAAACCTCGACGTCAAACTTGGCCGCTACCCGCGAGGGCACGTTGATGTCAAATGACTCGCCCCAGACGGGGGCCAGCGTCCTACGAGGCGATGAAACAATGGAGGCCCGATCAGTCTCGAGCTCATCCAAAAAATCGTGATCCATGGGTGACTCACTTTCGGATGTCCTTCGTCTTGTGGACCTTTTCGCCGTTGAGCGTAAGAATTGCGTAAGGGTCCGATTTGCCAGATCGGTCGGCCGCTCTTAGCTCTCCACCATCCATCACCTCGACGTGGAGGATGCCGGCATTGTTGGCCGACTCGCGCGGGAGGAGGACGATGTCGACGGGCACAAGCTTAGCGCAGAGCTTGACAATGCTCTTGCGGCCGGACCCGTCCGGCGCGTTGAGCGTGAAGTCCTTTGGCGCGTCAAGGCATTGCTCGACCAGAAGCCGGGTATCCATCCGGAGCTCGCCAAAGATGTCCTCCTGTGGGCGTTGGCTCGGCAAGTCAGCGAGGGGCGCTTCTCTGGTAGCCAGACCTGAATCGCACCTTCTCGTCCTCATCGTTACCGTTGAGGCGCAAGCAGACCCGACTGAGTGGCAGCTCCTTGACAAAGGCCTCGCCGACCTGATCCCATGCCGTTTGGTGCCCGCGTGCGTTGACAGTGCTGAAGGCCGGCCAGTAGCCGTCGTCGAGCAGTACCTCGAACCGGCCGCGCTTCTCCATCGTGCCCGAGAGGACCTGGACGACAAGGAGCGCCGCAGGCGCAGCCAGCAGCTCGTCGCGCGA
Organism: Cystofilobasidium macerans; assembly: GCA_014825765.1. Classification (NCBI taxonomy): domain Eukaryota; kingdom Fungi; phylum Basidiomycota; class Tremellomycetes; order Cystofilobasidiales; family Cystofilobasidiaceae; genus Cystofilobasidium; species Cystofilobasidium macerans. Next base: position 24,191 of record MVAP01000045.1, on the reverse strand, counting down.
CATCTCGATCCCCGAAGCGACGTCCTGATTGGCCGTAACCTCGCCTTCATCGAGAGCACCGGCGGGACCGTCCATGGCGAGGGGCCCGACCTCTTTGCTCTCGAATGAGACACCGCCCTTGAGGTTGACGGCCGGGCAGAACTCGACGTCGTAATAGAGCGTGCCCTTGACGACGTTCTTGCCGTCGAGCCGGACGCCTTCCTGCTTGATCTTGACGCCGGTCGAGGCGAACGGCGTGCGCCTGTCCTCGGTTGCGACCGCGAGCTCGTTGACGTGTAATTCGACACTCCCAAGACTGCGGTCCTCTGTCGAGGAGTGATCGAGACGATCAACCCCGGGGATGGACTACAGTGGATGCAAAGGAAAGGCACGCACTAGTGAGGTGCTGGTAATCCATGATCTCAAGCACCATTCGGTCGCTGAGCGAGTGGACCGGGACGTAGAGGTACTGATCCCACTCGGGGTTCAGATCTAAACGCATGCGGCATGGTGAGCTGCTTACCACCAAACAAAACACGCAGAAAGGTGAGGAGCCGCACTATTGTTGACGACCTCGGTCCGCGCGAGAGGCGAGCCATGTGACATGACGCGAACGTAGGGATCGCTCTTGCCACCGAGGAGGGCTACCGGAAACAAGTAGGATTAGACATCAGTATGCCTGCTGCAAGAGCTAAAGTAAGCGAGAGAAAAAATCACCCTCAACGTTCCTATTACGAAGAGGGTAAAAACAAGTCAGTCACGCCGCCCTGAACGCACACATACACACATATATGAGAGAGCCAGCTGACTTGACATCGACCGCCTTTTTGAGCAAGATGCGTAAAATGCCGATCGGGGCCGTGTAGGCACCGGCACCGTTGACCGATCCCGGGAGGTTGAGTGCCTTCCACTCGGCCGAGAGTCGAACGCGGCCCGTCTTGGCCCGAGCGAGCGGGAACCAATCCTGCTCACGCTCTTTGGCCGTGAAAAGATCCTAGTGAGGAGGAAGGGATCCTTGTCAGCCGTCTCTTACAAGCCGAGCCCATTCCAATCAAAGACAGCGCACCTTGAGCGAGACGGTTACATAGCCGAGCGTCGGGTCCTTTGCAAAGTCGCGGTCGTCAATGACGCGGACGGTGATGGTCGCTGACTCTTTGTCGGGGACGAGGAACTCGTACGAGCTCTCCCAGGCGCTGGAGCAGGGTCAGGGGCGGAGAGGCTATCAGAGCTAGACGCAAGAAGGCTGACTATCCTATTCGGCAGAGGCGCACGGCTGAAAATTGTTCTTGAAGACGCCCGTCTTGTGCGCTGGCTCGCGCTGACCGCCGATGAAGAGCTTTGCGTACGGATTGACGCCCCCGCCGCCAATGCCCACCAGGCGACTGGCGTCAAGATCCCTGAAAAGACGACTTGTCAGCATTGAGCATCCTAAGAAGTCGACTTTGGAATCGTCCGTACTTGGCCTGATGTATCGTGATGCGACAGATACCGCTGCGCGTTTCAGGTACGGCGTCGAGCGTGCCGTCGGCGAGCTTCTTGGGCATCAGGACCGGGTAAAAGTTGATGGATGACCGGATCTCGCCCATCGTCTTACCAGCCTTGAGGATTGGCAGCTTGAGGTCCTCTTGCTCAGCATCGGCTTGGAGCGAGGCCAGGTCGAAGTTAGCGACGCCGAGCTCGGTGTCCTTCCGATGGTCATTGAAGTCCATGACGGTAAGCGCGAGCGCGTCTGTCAGAGATGACACGAGAATGTACTCGGTCTGCCCGGCGAGCGAGTGGAGTAAGCGTCAGTACTGCAACAGGTTCCAGCCGCGAGGATGGCACAGCGTACCTCATTCCACTGCGGGTTGTATGTACTGGGCATCGTCTTGGTGCGCGCTACCTCCTGCTTGCCGGCGATGGCGAGGCTGACGTAGGGGTCGGGCGCACCACCGCCGAGCTTGGTGCTTTTGATCCCCCGAGCACTGTCGAGCTTGACCTCAAGGACACCTATGGCCGTATCTGCAAGACCCAATGTGATGCTCAGTGACGGCGTGATGCGACTAGCGGTGCAAAAAGGAGGAGCGCACCGAGCGGCGCGCCGCTGAGCAGCTGCTCAAGGTTGAGAGTGAAGACATTCGGCTGCAGATTGTTCAGATGTTCAGATGTTTCAGCGATATGATCCGCGAGAAAGCAGGGGGGCATCGTAAGCGTACGCACATCGTACATCATGGGTCCTGCGAGATCCCCGGCAGCGGTGAGTGTCCTCTAGTCAGCAGCGGTAGATCAGCGAGCAGCGTAGACCGCCCGAAGGACGCACCGAGGATGGAGTGGACCATGTCGCGGATGAAGCCCGAGAGGCCCGGGATGCTTGCGATGTCAAAACCGAGCGTCTCGCCACCGAGCGGCTTGAGGACGTAGTCAAAGTGGGGCTTCTCGAGGAACGAAAGCTCGACCAGCTGGACGTGGGGCGGCTTGTTCATCAGCTTAAGCTTGATGCGCATGTTGCCGGTGAACGTCATGTCTTCGAGCAGGATCGGCAGCGGGGCCGAGATGAAGCCCTTGCCAACCTTGACCTCGAGCACGATCTTGGGGTTTGTTTGGAACTGCGCCTCGCGCGGTGTCACGTCCGAGAGGTCAGTCGGCGTGAATGAGAGCTTCCAGTCCATTATGACGACATCGTCGGCCGTCTTGGGGAATGTTCGGACGCTGTCGATACTGGGCGCTTTCGTGCCGAGCGTGAACGTCGTCATCTTGATGCTTTCCAGGAATGCCGGCGTGCTCGTCGAGAGGACATTGTCGACCGAGGCAACGATTGTCGCCGAGAGGACTGGCTCGTAGATCTTCCAGAAACGGTCGAGGAAGTTGTTGATCCAGTCGGCCGACTCGTGTTCGGTGACGAGCCGCGTCTTGGTGAGCTCGCGCTGAATGTCATCCCGGGCGGCCCGTCGAACACGAGCCATCGAGGTCGTGTAGTAGGTCGCGCATACAGCACTGAATTGAGCGGGGTCAGATTAGATCCAGTTTGACGGTCGTCGCGGGATTAGGACGACACGTACAGGAGGATGACGGTCCAACCCAGGCCGAAGCGAAAGACAGCGAGGAAGTGCGAAGCCGAGATGGCGAAGAAAATTACGCCAGCGTTCTGATACCAGGTGCCATACGACTGCTCGGAACTGGCAGAAACATACAGAGAATCAATGGAAGTTCATCAAGGAGGGCCTTCTTCACAAGGCGGCGCACATGAACTCGGCCAGGACGCCGAGGTCGGCTTGGGCAGTGCCGTCACTCGGGACGCCGTCGATGCCGGAAACTGAGCGCCAGCCGACCTTGTACCAGTCGGGGATGCCATCTGCCGGCGGAGCCTGGATTGCGCCAGGAACGCCCTCCTACCGACCACGAGACTCTTCAGTCCTTCGCTAGAGAAGTACCAGTCGTCCACCATAGACTCACAGCGCCAACCGTTTCTACCTTCCGAGCGACAGGCACCGGAACAACCTCACCGTTCTTGTCCTGACCCTCAAGCTTGCTGGCCCGATCGATGTCACCGATGGTCACCGTCGGCGCCGGACCAGGACCGGTCGAGGTGTCGAGCTTGAGCGCTGCGCGGAGGAGGTCCAGAAGGGGGGGGCAACGACGTCGATCAGCCGTACTGACGAGCATTAGAGGGCAGCATCCTCAACGGTCGCGAGACGCACCTTGGGCGCCGCCCGTCTTCTCGCCCTCGCCGATGCCGTGGTAGTGGTGAGGCCCGTCCAGATGAATGGCCTTGCCGGCGGCAGCGGCCTTCTCCTCCGGACTGGCATCCGGGTTGAAGACCTGTGCGAACGGCCATCACAGCAGCCGCCAGCGTCAGCGTCGGAAATCCGCATGTCTGAAAAGAGCTCCAGCAGTAGAGAGGGCGATAGTCGCCACTCCAAGCCGATCGGGCCGCTTCATGCGTGGATGGCGAGGCCAGAGTGGGCAACCGGAAGCAGCGGAGGAAGTAGACTCAACGTGAACTGTCGCGCCGCGCTGGGCGTCGGTCGCGACGAGCTGCTGCTCAGTCAGGAACTCCTTGGGTAACGCCTGCTCGGGAAGCGGAAGACCGGCGCTCATTCTCTCAGGAGTCAAAGCGCGCTCGGTTGAGGCGCCGTTGGATAAGGGGGGTCGGAGCGCGAGCTAGGTCGAGAGCTCTCCGTGAGCCAACACAAGACCGGGGCGACTGCGGCCGCAGTCTCTCGCCGCGACCAAACGATCGAGTCGCCGGCCTTGCGGCGAAGAGCGGCGGACAGACGTCACTTTCTCCTCCAGTCGACGATGCTCAAATTTCAAACGATCATTGCTATGCTCGACAGGCGGGATAGGCCAGGGGAAGTTCAATTCTAAGGGGTTTCCTGACCGGCACGACAGGTTTCTACTCCTCGTCGTCCTCGTCATCAGACGCAGTGATGTGCTGAAATAAGGAAATGGCCAGGTGGCTGGTCAGCAGCAGCGTGGAATGTGCCAGCAGCACGACGGGCCGCACCTCATACAGCGGCTGGACGCTCTTGAGGAAGAACTCCTTGCCCTGGTTCTAGCGAACGGCGCAGATACGAGAGCACGCATCAGCCCTAGGTCGCAAGATGGGAGCCGCTGGAGCAAAGCATCGGGAACGGACCTTAGCTCCCTTCTCGTACCAGTACTGGATGGCGGCATCAGAGACAAGGTCGAGGTCCCAGAAGATCTGTGGAGGGCACACAAGAGAGGGTCAGCGTCAGAGCGAGGCTTCTGCAGCGTCACCATGACGCACCCGGACAAGCGACGGGAAGGCCTTCATGGCCTTCTGCTCGTCGTAGCAGTAGACCTGAATGACCTGAAGCAGGGTGACCTGCTCCATCGGCTTCTTGCAGAAGGGCGCGAGGACCGGGCCAAACGACTTGACCTGGCCGTACTGCTCCTTCGAGCCACTCCAGTCGAGCGTCGACATGAAAGCGTTGAAGGCGAGCCCGACGACCTCCGTTGATGGAATCGAATTCTCCTTCTGCGTCGCCGTGAGGTTTGCGACCGTCTAATGAGAGAGAGGGTGCAAGGTCAGTCTCAAGGAGGGGGGACACAATGCTTAGTGTAAAGGAGAGGGGCTGACGGCCTCGGTCCACTCCTCAGTGTAGGCCTCGTCCTCCTCGACCGAGCTGACAATGAAGCGCGACATCTCCTCCTTGACGAGCGTCGCGACACGCTTGGTGTACCACTCGCCGACGAAAGCCATGTTGTGAGCCTTGAAATGAGCCTCGAGCGCAGCCCGGTTCTTCTGGCCAGCAGGGAAAACGTCGAGCAAGTCCTTCAGGGCCGCCTTGAGCACCTTGAGGAGGTGCTCCTGCGAGGCCTGGGTCAGGTAGGCCCGGCAGAAGTCGGTCAGGAAGTTGAGCGAGACGGCTACCAGAGAGGGTAAGGCGCTGGTCAGTCACCACAAAGGATAGGAGCCAGACAGGACGGTGCGACCGACAGTCCTTAAGCAGGTGCTCCTTGGTCAAGTTCTGGAAGAGCTCGAGCGAGGCGAAGCCCTGGGCGATGATCAAACCGGCCGAGTAGGCGATCTTCTCACGCTGAACAGGCGTCCACTTGTTGATGCTGAGAGAAGTGGGTCGGACAAAGAGTCACCCCTTCAGTCAACTGGCAGCAGGGTAGCTTGGGAACGGCCAGCTGGGAACGGCGACGCACTACTGGACGAGAGCCGGGAGGACGTTCTTCTCGAGGGGCTTCTGAAGGTACTTGTATCTAAAAGAGAGGAGGGCAACAGGGTCAGCTGCAGCTTTTGAACAAAGAGAAAGCTCGGGCTGCGATGGGAAGGAGGACTCGCCGCTGGACGACCTTCTTGTAGACGTCGACCTTGACCTTGACCTCCTCGATGAGCGCCTTCTTGTCGGCGTCGGGTCCAAGGCTGAGGCCCTGCATCTCCTCGACGCCGCCGACGATGGCGAACGAGCTCCGGAGGGCCTCCTCCTCCTTGTCGATGTATGACCCACCCGGCTGAAGCAGGCCACCGACGAGCAGGAGCTCAAAGAACTGGTCGGCGTACTTGAGGTACTCGAGCGTCGTACCGGCCGTGATGAGCTTGGTCGCTACGACGTCGGGCGAAGCCGGCGCAGGCGGAAGGAGCGAGAGGAGCGCATCGCGGAAGACTGACGGTCAAGGATTCGGGGGGGGGAGGCACAACATAGACAGGTCGACAAGCCGTCAGCCGCCGGCCAGCAAGGAAGAGCAGCAGCGAAGAGACGCACTCTCAGGCTCGAACTTGGCGTTGGCCTTCGCAACACCTAGGAGGCCGGACGTAAAGAGAAGAAGAGGGTCAGCCTCGCCATCAGTTTGCCGACAAGGCCAGCAGAGCGACGAGTAGAGAAGAGCTCCAATAGGACACACCCTTCCGCTGCTTGTTGCGGACTCCGACGAGGGAGGGCTGGCAGGGGGCGAGCCCGACCGCGAGGTCAGCTCTGAGCTCAGCGCGCGATGGACACTCCGGGAAGGCAAGAGGTGTACCTTCTGGTTGCCTGTAGCAGGGGTCTGGCCGGGGTTGGGAGTGGTCTGGTCGGGGAAGGGAAGCACAAGGTTGGGAAAAAGGAGCGTCAGGTCCCAACAACCAAACGTTTGTTACTGACCCGAGGACGGGAGACGGACCATGCACTATAATAGACTTCTCTGATGTACAAGAAGAGAAGGATTGAGTGGTGGTGGGTGGGAGGGGAAGCTGTCGGAGGCAGCGCGACCCAAGCTGGACTCGAGCAAGCCGGCGGGCGCGACAAGAAAGCTCGGCCGCGCAGAGGTCTAGGCGTGGCGCACGCCCCACTCTACCCCTCCTACGAAACTAGAGAGACCGCCTGCCGTCGTCGACAGGCACAAGTGACGACGGCACTTAATCGAGCAGGATCATGGCCGCTCGTAGGGAAACCTTGTCGATTCTGACATCGCATCGCACAGCATAGCGTGGTCATTAAGTTCATGAATGGTCGGTCTCTCGACTGATTGAATGCTATCGAACCGAAACCGGCGGCGGTACGAGCGGGATGTTGCCGAGCTCGAACTCGGCCGCCTCGAACGCCTTCCGGACGAGCTCGGGCAGGTCCTCGAGCTTTATGGCCTCGCCCGCCCACGGGTCGGCGTCGGCCTGCAAGGACGAGCCGCCAACGCCGGCGCCGCTGCCGAGCGCCCCACCGCCGCCGCCGAAAGGCTGTCCAAACGCGGACGTCGCTGGCGCGCTGCCAAAGGCAGATGTCGTTGAGGGTGCACCGAAGGCCGATGTCGTTGTCGCTGCTGCTGGAGGTACAGAGTTCGAAGGAGGCTGTCCGAACGCAGACGTTGATGCCGTTTGTGATTGGCCAAATGCCGTCGTGGTAGGCTGGCCGAAGGCGGATGCTGTTGTAGAGGGCTGTCCGAAAGCCGAACTCGAGAGGCTTGAGGTCTGACCAAAGGCAGAAGCGCCGAGAGTCGCCGGCTGACCGAAGGCAGTCGACGAGGATGAGGTCTGACCAAAGGCCGAAGTAGTCGTCCCACTTACGGGCTTGCCGAAAGCGGACGTCGTTGAGTTTGCTGGTTGACCAAAGGCAGATGTTGTCCCCGTCGATGAGCTACCAAAGGCAGATGTTGTCCCCGTCGATGAGCTACCGAAAGCAGACGTCCCTGCGACCGGTTGACCGAACGCAGATGAGACTGCGGCAGGCTGACCAAAGGCCGACGTCGTCCCAGACGGCTGTCCAAAGGCGCTGGAGGACCCGAAGGCGCTCGTCCCACTGCCGCCCCCAAATGCCGACCCCGAGGCCGCCGGCGCTCCGAAGGCGGACGATCCTGACGACGCACCAAAAGCAGACGGGCCGCCTGCTGAGCCAAAGGCCGACGTCGTCGCCGGTCGAGCTGCGCCAAAGGCTGAGGCCTGGCCGAAGGCGGAGGCTGGGGCGGCGTTCGCGCTCCCGCCAAAGATACTAGGCGGCGCGGATGAAGCTGTGGTGCCGAATGCTCCGGTCTGGGCGCTGCCAAAAGCGGAGGACGATCTGCCAAACGCACTCGTCGTTGGCGCCGCCGCGCTGCCAAAGGCCGAGGAACTAGATACGGGTACGGCACCGCCCGAGGCGCGAGCGTGCGCCTCCTGAACGACCTGCGGCGCCGTTTGATAGAGTTGTCGGAAGGCAGTATTGGCCGTGTTAAGGATCTGCTGCTCCTGTTGCATCTGTCAAGGGGTCGAGGCGGCAAGTGTCAGTGTCGACGTAGATGGCTAGACTGCGAGAGACGCACGTAGGCCTGCTGATTGCCGCCCGACATGACCATCATCATGCGCAGCTCCTCCGGGCTCAAGTCTTGGCCCTCAACGACGCTTGGATAGCCGCCGGGGCCGTAGGTCGACATGCGGTACTGCGGTCGGTCGCCGTCGAGATCCTTGTGAACGTCTTCGACTTTGAAGTTGAGCGGTGCCGCTGCCCCGGTAGCACCTGCTGCTGCGGTTACAGGCGTGCCGGCCGGCTTTGATCCAAAAGCGGTTGGTTTGTGGCCAAAGGCTGTAATGTGGAATGTCAGGACGTATTGTCTGTTCCAGGATTGGACGAGAGCGACGCACCATTACCACCTGTGCTCGACCCGAACGCGCTCGGCTGGCCGCCGCTGCTCCCGCCAAACGCAGACGTGCTCGGCCCAGCACCAAACTTGGATCCTCCAAAGGCGCTGTTGACGGGCGTCGAGTTGGCGCCGCCGAAGGGACCCGTCGGAGCGGCCCCGGCCCCTCCGAACGCACTCGGCTGTCGTGCCGCACCAAAGGCTGACGGCCCGCTGCCGCTGCCGCCGAACGCGCTGCCCCCACCGGCAGCAGCTGCTCCAAAGGCGCTCCCGCGAGCAGGCTTTGCGCCGAAGCCGTTGCCGCCGAAGAGACCTGGTCCGCCAGCAAGCTTGTTGCCAAAGCCTGTCCCGCCAAAAAGACCGGCGCCACCGGTTGAGGGTGCGGCTGAGCTGCCGAATGCAGAGCTGCCGGCGCCGCCGCCGAAGGCCGAGCCGCCAAAGGCTCCGCCACCCATGAGCGCCGCCTCGCCTTTACCCTCGAGTCCAGGCGGGTGCTCATTCCTGCAGTTGCCGCCAAATGTCTGCGACAGAAAGTCAAAGGGACATAAGGTCAGCGCGCAGGGAGAGCAAGCGGCGGCAGCGGCGCATTCGAGCCGCACGAACTCACGCAGCGGCCCTGAAGGTAGAATTTGCAGACGGCCTGGACAGGAAGAGCAGCCTATCAGCGGGACAAATTCAGTCAGTAGTGATCCAAAACAGCTCACCATGGCGCGGAGGAAAGGGGCCTTTGTCGTGGGTGTGAGGAGCGCGGCGAGATCGTCGTTCGGCGTTGGTCGAGCCGGCAGCGTGCGCTGCGGGCGCGCGTCGGGGGATCTCGTGGACTCGACTTGGGCCGCCTGCGGGCGTCGGCTGTTGTCGGCGAGGTCTTGCGAATGGTCCTACTTGCCTCTGAAGCTGCCCCTTCTCTACCCTTGCGGGATTCGCGAGAGAATGCCCATCTTTGCCAGAATTCCTGCTGCTTTCGAGCAAGGTCCTGACCCTAAGCCGTTTGAATAGGGCGTCTGAGACCTGGTCTCGCCTCATTCGTAGCCGCTTACTCGCTCGGCATCCACGCTTCCCCTTGAGGACCTCTTGACTCTCCTCCAACTCCTTTTCGACGACTGAATTCCTGTATCAATTCTCCTTCCCCTTCCCCAACTCCGGCGACGCCTATCAATGGCGTAGCGTTTACTGGATCATGCCGCGGCCCCTGGTGAACGATAAGGAGAGGTGCGGCGTCAGCCGGGCTGTGCCGGGATGGGCGATGCAGCAAGCTGCTGGAAAGAAACGTACTTGTAGCCCTCGGACGAGATGCCGGAGATGGGGTTGATCTGAGACAAGTGCAAAAGAGGAAGATCAGCGACCAGCGAAGCCGGGAGCCAAACAGAGACAGGAGGCAAGAGAACTGACGTTCATCTCCTTGAGCTGCTCGTTGGTAGCCTCCTGCCACTCGAGCGTCATCGACCGCGGGGGCGGGGGCGCTACCATCACAAAAGCATTCTCGGTCAGCCATCGTGTTGGGAAAGGAGTAGAGGGCGCTAGCCGCCCGGAAGAGCAAGCCGCACCGATGTAACGGAAGAAGTTCCAGATGATGCCGGTCGCGAGGACACCGGCGACGATGCCCTGCATAACGATCCAGGTCTCGTAGCTCGAGCTCTTGGGGCGGCGGGCACCGTAGTCACCGTAGGCGATGTAGAAGGCTGAAAGGGGGGAAGGGGCGAGCAAGCAAGGAAGATGGGCGAAGTCCAAGCAAGAGCGGTCGAGGGAGGCAAGCAAGGCGGCAGGGTTGCGACGGATAAGGTCAGTTAACCATTCCAGAGCTCTCTTTCCCGAAAGAGAACCGAGCTGAGAGCCCTCGAGCTGGCGGCAGGCCGTTTTGAATAGCCCTGGCGCGGATTGGGCTGACGACCCGCGCGCGAGCTACCAGCTCAAGCAGAGGCGGACGCACCGGCCTTCTTCTCCTCCAGGCTCATGGCCTTCCAGTCCTGTGAAAAGCGGCAACAACAACAAGCGTCAACTGAACGCTCCCCGCTCTATCCTTCCAGACAGATAGGGCATCACGCACGCCATCCTGCTGCTTCTGGAGCATCTTCTGGACCTCAATGCGCTCGTGCAGCGCTGCAGGGAAAATAACAAAGGGTCAGCCTACCGTCCGGTCATACTCCATCCAATGACCACCGAATCGAGCACGAGACGAGCAAACGCACGGGCAGACTCCCAGTTGTCCTCAATCGTCCGAAGCACAGATGGCTGAGAGTTGTCGGTCACCTTGATTCCATGAGAAGCGGCGAAGAGGCGGACGCCGCTGAAAGCCGGGGCAGCTGCCCGGAGGTTGAGCGAGCGGGCGGCCTGCGTGGCGCGGAGGAAGGACATAGCGCAAGAAAGAGAGAGAGGAGGACTGAGTGGTGGTGCTGCTGCGAGAGCAAACGAGGAGGGGGGACGAAGCGGACGGAGAGGAGTCGACGACGAGAGTCAGGAGGAGCTGGCGACGAGGCGTCCGTACGGCGCAGGGGCGGGCCAGCCAGCGGGCGGCTTTTCGCGGGCACCGGCGCACGCAGCGGCGGCGCGTTGGGCATGAGCTCTCTCGCCTGCAACGTCACTTGCGCCCTGGCGATAACTCGTTCTCACCCGAGTCACTTGGCAAATGGTGCAGAGATAGCAAACTGCCGGAAAGGGTCTCGGGGACTCAAAAGACAAGTTCGGCTCGAAGTATGCAAGGGGGGTATTCGGATTCGCTTGGCCTTGCAGCGGCGACAACTGATCCGAGCGACCTCCAACGATCGCCCGTCACGATGAACGTGAAAGTATGTCCCAGGGCAAGTCGTCTTTACCTTGATGGCACGTCTGCGATCCTGCATGTCGTGAGCGGGGCGCTGAGGGCCAATCAGTTGCAGCGAGACTGTGAAGGCCGTTGTCGGATCGGCCCTCCTGTCGAGGGCAGACCGCAACTCAAAGTACCTTTCGACCGCCTCTCCCTCGACCTGCTACTAACAGCTTTGGCTGCACAGAAGACAGCAATCGACGACCAGGAGAGCCGAGCCGGAAGCCTTCCCTCTGACTGTCTTGCCTGGGGGAGTCGTCGGCGACCCCCTGTGGGAAGGCTGCTTCGAGTGCCCACACTTCAGCAAAGCCCTGCCGAGCTTTATGCCCCGTGGAATAGTGTAATCATCTGCTCCGGCATACCCGGTGAGGGCGTCTAGGTGACAACCTCGACTCGGAGGAGAAGCGTCGTTCGTCGCGTCTGATTGATTGGGGCACATGAGGAGGAATCCGTCGCCCTTATCCCGCTAAGTGGTGCGACTTGCAGTGGCAAGCTTCGAAACGAGTCTTCCTTGACATTGTCAGCGCTCATTGAGCCTGATGGACGTCGGCGAGAGGGTGAGCTCGGTAGTCGGCGGTCGTTTCATTCATCGCGCACAGAGTCGGCGAGAGTCGTTCGAGGCAGAGGCGATCGACTCCTCGAACGCGCGCGCCGACCCGGCCGTTTTCTGCCCGCTGGCGTTGCTCTCCCTCCCCCACCACCGCCGTCCCTTCCTCCCGTCCCGATAGTAACGCCCGGCCATGGTCAACGCCACCGATCTCTTCGTGCTCGCCCTCGGCGGACTCCTCACTGTCGCCTTCCTCTACCGCGACCGGCTGCCGTTTATCGGCTCGCCCGGCTCGGCAAAGTCGCCCGCCGCGCCGGCTGCTTCCAAGGCGGTCAACGGAGGCGCGGCGGCCGCTGTACTAGGTGGCTACCAGGGCGACGTCCGTGACTTTGCGACGCGCATGAAAGACCAGGTACGCCTCCTTCAAGATGATGCCGCGGGAGAAACGGAATTTAAGAGGGAGGGGTTGGGATACGCGTTTGCCTTGGGCGAGTCGTGCCCTGGGCTAGTCGGCGGCGGCACGCGTTGTTGCTGCGCCGTGGCGAGCGTGTCGGCCCACCTTCCCTCGTCACAGGGGCTGAAGCGCTGGCAATGCCGGCAATGGCACATCGAGCAGGCCGCCTCAACGCTCTGACCTTGCTTGCGTCCAGCTGGAGACTTCCGAGTCCTCGGGGTCCTTCGATCGGCTCGAGAGGCTTTCGCTGACCATTGCCCCCACCTACGCGTCGCCCCCACAGAAGAAGCGCCTGGCTGTCTTTTACGGCTCGCAGACGGGCACGGCCGAGGAGTACGCGACGCGGATTGCCAAAGAAGCTAAGGCCCGCTTCGGTGTCTCGTCGCTTGTCTGTGACATCGAAGAGTACGACTTCGATAAGCTCGACGCCGTTCCGGCCGACTGCGCCGTCGTCTTTGTCATGGCGACCTACGGCGAGGGCGAGCCGACTGACAATGCCATTGCCTTCATGGAGCTCATTGAGGAAGAAGAGCCGGAGTTCAGCGAGGGATCGTCACTCGACGGCCTCAAGTATGTCGTCTTTGGCCTCGGCAACCGGACGTGCGTCGAACTCCCTTTCCTTGTGGCCCCTTGGAGGCGCCAGCTAATCCTCCCCCTCCCGCTTGCACCAGGTACGAGCACTACAACGTCATTGGTCGCAAGGTCGATGCCCGACTCGCCAAGCTCGGAGGTGTCCGCATCGGTGAGCGGGGTGAGGGCGATGACGACAAGTCGATGGAGGAGGACTACCTCGAGTGGAAGGACGGCATGTTTGTCGCCCTAGCAGCCTCTCTGGGACTTGAAGAGGGCGGTGTCGGCGAGACGCCCGACTTTGTTGTCACCGAGGTCCCCCAGCACCCGCTTGAAAAGGTCTACCAGGGCGAGCTCTCGGCTCGGGCGCTGCTCGGCACAAAGGGCATTCACGATGCCAAAAACCCATTCCCGGCGCCGGTGACGGCCTATCGCGAGCTGTTCAGCAATGGCGAGCGCAACTGCATTCATCTCGAGTTTGACATTGCCGGTTCGGGCATCACGTACCAGCACGGTGACCACGTTGCCGTTTGGCCGTCCAACCCGGACGTCGAGGTCGAGCGTGTGCTCGCCATTCTCGGCCTGATCGAGCGCCGGCACACGCCCTTCCAAGTTGTCTCGCTCGACCCGACGCTGGCCAAGGTGCCGTTCCCGACACCAAGTACGTACGACGCCGTCTTCCGTAACTATGTCGACATTGCCGCCGTCGCATCGCGCCAGACGCTCGCGGCCGTCGCCAAGTTTGCGCCCAACGAGCAGGCCGGCGCCTACCTCGCCCGTCTCGGTTCCGACAAGGCAGCCTACCACGCCGAGGTCGTCGGCGGGCACTTGACGCTCGCCGAGGTCCTCCAAATCGCGGCCGGTAACGACATCACCCAGCCGCCGACGGCGGCTAATACGACCGTCTGGCCGATTCCGTTCGACCACATCATCTCGGACGTCCCGCGGCTCCAGCCGCGCTTCTACTCGATCTCATCCTCGCCCAAGCTCTACCCGACCTCGATCCACGTGACGGCCGTTGTCCTTCGGTACGAGTCGCAGGCGTCGGCCTCGCACCCGGCCCGTTGGGTTTTTGGTCTAGGCACCAACTACCTGCTCAATCTCAAGCGCGAGGCCGAGTCATTTGCCGGCAGCGGCGGTGCACAGGCTCCTGAACACGTCACGCCGCCGCGCTACACGCTGACGGGCCCGCGCGGGCTCTACCGGGCTGACGAGCGCTTCAAGGTGCCGATCCATGTCCGGCGGTCGACGTTCCGGCTACCGACCTCGCCCAAGATCCCCGTCGTCCTTATCGGCCCAGGGACGGGCATCGCTCCCTTCCGAGGCTTCATCCAGGAGCGCATTGCCCTTGCCCGGCGGTCGATTGAGAAGAATGGGCCCGACGCGCTCGCCGATTGGGCTCCGATCTGGCTCTTCTATGGCTCACGCGACGAGTCTGACTTCCTCTACGCAGACGAGTGGGCCGGTTACGGCGCCGAGCTCGGTGGCAAGCTTGCGATGCACGTCGCCTTCTCCCGGTCCGGCCCGCGCAAGGCCGACGGCTCGAAGCGCTACGTCCAGGACCTTCTTTGGGACGAGCGCAAGCCGATCGCAAAGGCGATCCTTGACAGCAGGGCGGCCGTCTACATCTGTGGCGATGGCAAGCACATGGCCAAGGACGTAGAAGCCAAGCTCTGCGCGATGCTTGCCGAGGCCAAGGGCGGCCAGGCCGACAAGGAGGGCGCGGCTGAGCTCAAGCTGCTCAAGGAGCGCCAGCGTCTTCACATGGACGTCTGGAGCTAGGCGCCCTCCGCCCCTTTCTGCCTTCTTGTTTCGCTAGTCCCCGGCCTCTTCTCTCTCCCCCCCCCCCCCTTCCCCACTTGCATCCCCCTCTCTCTATCTCTCACTCTTCTGCTTCATCCTTAGACGTATCTGCATGGACTCTCTCGTACTGATTAGACTTAGGTAGTCCGCGATAGGAGAAGACGGTCTCACCCTCAAAAAGATTAGCCGAAGCTCGTCAGGTCTGTGCTTGTTTTAGTCGGTCTAGATGGGCGTGCGCGCTCGCCGTACGCGCCTTGACAGCAACGCCTGGACGTCCCCGACGCTGCAGCGGCGGGCCTAGCGCGCGGGCGGCGGCTCGACTTTCTCGCGCGGCGGCGGCGGCGGCGGCGCTCCTCCCCTCCGTTCCTCCCTCCTCTCGCCCCACCGTTCCTCGACCTTTCTTCCTGCCGCCTCCCCCCGCGCTCGGCACGCACCCGTCCCCGGTTCATCCTTTTCTCAGAGATCTACGAAAGGAGTGCAAAAGACACGTAAAGATGGCGGACTCTGTCGCTTCGAGCTCGGTGTACGTCCATGCCGCTTGCCGTTGAGCAGCTCCGGTCAACCTCGGCTTCTCTTTCTGCTGTGCCGACCCAATGCTGACGGACCATCGATACGTCTACTTATACGCGTCGCTTTTAGCAAAAGCCTTCTCCGCCGGTCAAGGTTCGCTTCGTACATGCCGTCGATCGGCCAGGTTTACACGACGTCCGAGGCCCAGCTCAAGACGGGCGACTGGGGCGTCAAGCACCAGCTGCTGGCGACGCCGGTCGGTGCCCGGCCCGGCTGGAAGATCAAGATGCAAAACATGACGCTGCCCGAGGTTGACAGCATGCTCGGTCTTCCCGTCTGGAAGTCGGCCGACAAGGGCGCGCGCTTTCTTCGGATGTGGGGCGGCGAGACGACGCCGATGCGGATGAAGCCCGAGCGCGGCCAGGCCAACTGGGCGACCGACAAGGGCAAGGTCGTTGACCCGTGGTCCGAGCAGGGCGAACGCATTGTCGTCTCGCGCGAATATCTTCATCGGCAGCAGCAGGAGCGCGTTCAGGCCTGGCGGCTTGCCAATCAGCCGACGGATGCCGAGGCTGAGCAGCAGGCCCGGGTGGCCTTCGTCCGCTCGGCCGGCCTACCCGCCCCGGCGGCTGAGCAGCTCTTTACTGAGCTCTGGTCGCGTTGGGTTGCCTTTGTTCACGCCGAGGACGGCGAGGCTGCGACGCTCGCCAGCTGGATCCAGAAGCACGGATCGGCGGCCGACTTTGCGCTCGAGCTCAGCAACCTCCGGCACGAGGCCGAAGCCCGGGCGTCCTTCTTTCACCCCGACTCGCTCGCCAACGACCCAACCGAGGAAGACTGGGAGACGATCGTCTCACATGCTCAAAAGCGCCGGCTTTCGCTCAGCAACTGGGAGGCCGTCGTCCGCGACTTGCATGAGGTCGGCACGCTTGAGGACCAGGCGTTCGACCTGTTCCTTCGTGAACGGGCCGAGACTCGGCTACCGAAGTCGACGAGCGTCGGTCCGGATAGCGGCGCAATTGCTGCCGCTCGGGACGCCAACGTTCATGAACTTGTCAAGGCCTTGCGCGAGGACGCTTCGACCGGCGAGGCCTTTGTTGCGTTCGCGACCGAGCTCAAGAAGTCTGGCTCATCACTCGCCCAGTGGGTTGAGACCAGGACCGGCGGCTCGCTGGCCGGCAAGCAAGCGACGCCGGTCAACAAGTTCCCCGTCGACGAATTCCTTAACCCGAACGAGCACGAGCACATGCCCGACCTCGCGCCCGATGTCGAGCGCATGACCGAGGCCCAATTCGCGCGCTACCTTGAGTCGATCAAGACGCTCCAGCCTAAGTACCGACAGCACCTACTTGCCAAGCTTGCGGCCAATACCGGCGCCGCTGCCCCGACCGACACGACACTCCACGGCCTGGCGATGAGCGAGACGCTTGTGCCCGTCAAAGAGTCGAAGGAGTTCCTTCGTCGGCACTTTGCCGAAGCCGTTCATGAGGATGGCATCCACTCGGCCCGGCATCCGACTGGCGGTCTCCAATACGCGCTTCCAACCAAGCTCGAGATGGCGAGCGCGCGGCCTCTCAAGGGCTTCCACCTCGGCAAGGTCCAGCTGCCAGGTTCCAAAGACCGGACGCAAGACCTGCACTCGATCGGTGGTGTGGTTGCCAGCGGCTCGCCCTCGAATGCGCTCGGCGGAGCCGGCCTCAAGCCGGTCGACCTTGGCCTGACATCGTCTGGCCAGTGGCGCGAGGAGGGCCGCGTCAAGGGCGACGGCGAGTACTTCTTCCGCGTCGACCGGGCAGTACTCGCCGATCCGCCGAAGGTTGTTGCGACCGGAAGCGACCAGCGCCGGCCGCTCGAGTACAAGTCGATCTCGCGCGGGCCCGACTTCCAGTTCCAGACGTCGTACCCCTTCTCGATCGAGGTCTCGCGGAGCGACTTTGCGCCGGGGACGACGTCGAGTCATGTCCGGACGAGCCCGCTCGACGCCTACGGCCGGGGCGAGAAGTACCTCGGTGGACGCGACTGGGTCAGCGGCCGCAAGCAGGCGGGGGCAGCAAGCGATCCTCGCAGGCTCACCTCGTATCAGACGGCGCGCGACGTTGTGCGCGGGCTCGGTCGGTCGTGAGGATGCGCATGCACAGTGCAAACAATCATTCGCGGTGCTCTTTCGAACTTCGTTGCTGTTGCCAAGCATGCTCAGCCATTACATTGCGTCTCATTCCCCTGACCGCGGCCCCCTCGGTCGGCACTGACGTCCGTCAGAATGCAGCTGACTTGCCGATTCCTCGCGTCCTTCCGGCGTCTCAGACACAGAGATCTGGGCAAACGATGCCCTGCTGGCAGTCAGTGAGAGCACGGGTCTTTGCTGCGACCGGATCTGAGCTTCCGAGCATTTTCCATCAGTGGCAGCCCAAGGGGTCCAGGCACTGCACGTTGTGGTGCGAGGCAAGTGGCCGATTGGCTTCCCCGAAAAAGCGAGTAGTGCGTTTCAAGCAGGTGGAGGCGTTGTCGAAGGTGTTGGCGCGAGCGAGGACGCCGGCGTTGAGCCCGGAGGAGTGGATTCGCCTCCCACGCGGCCCCGACGCAGCGGGAACGCCTTCCTGCAAAGTTGATGGGTCGAGTGAGCCAGCTGAGGCTTCGGCGACCAAAGCGTGGAGCGCAAATTTGAAGGCTGTGAAGACGACGTACCGGCTCAGAAGGCCACCCTTGATGCCCTTGATGTCGCCCCTCAGCCCACCGATGAGTGACAGCGCTTCACTGACGCCGGCTCCTTCGCCGCCCGCGCCGCCTGCCCCCCAGGCGCCGCCCGAGCCGAGTGCGCCCGCCCGCTCGAGCGAGTTTGATAAAGCGTTGCCGTACGTTCCAGCACGTGGACTGTGACATTGAAAATCACAAGGTCAGCGGATGGTTGTTTCAGAGAGACTCGAAAGGAAGTTGTGCACGTCTTGGCCGAGAATGACAAAGCTGCGCTCGTCCACGCCCGCGAGGCCGTTGATAACGATCGAAGGAGACCGCCCGGTCGTGGTCGCGGTGCGAGGAGCGGCAATGCTCCCGAGAGATCGAGCAGAGCCGTCTCTGGTAGCGCAAAGAGATCCTGGCCAATGACGCCGGGCGAGTGACTGTCTATCCGAGCGAGCGCAGTTGAGTCATCGGCAAGGAGATCCTTCTCGTTTGGCATCGGCAGACTGCCCCCCTCGACCGACTGGCTCGACTCGTCGGACTTGTCGCCGCTTGCAATGACGAGAGTGGTCTCTTGGTCGTCCGGTTCGGCGGCCGCCGCCATTCCTCCTCGAATGGCGACAAGCAGCCGCAGTCGGCGCTGAACTGCTTCAAGCCTTGCAGACTGGTCTGACTCGAGGACCTCCTTCGCCGCCTTCGTGCGCAGGATGCGCGGGTACAGAAAGATCTGCGGAAGTCCAGGCTGTAAGTATAGGCGATGGTGCCCTTGAAGGCAAAGGGCAGGGGTGTCCGTCTCAACGCACCGTCCAGACGTAGGCGCCGAGTCCGCCTGCGCCGAGGATGGCAACGACGACCGCGGTGACGAGTTTGAGAAAGGCCGGAAGCGGAGAGGACGCTGCGAAGCGCGAGCGTGGATACGACGGCGGAGGGACCCGAGCGATGGCAGACATGGTCCTTGCGACGAGGGACACTGCAGTAGTGGCCGGGATCCGGGCTGAGGAGAAGCCGGAGGCGGCGGGCCGGACTGGCGTGAGCTGGGTCGCGACCTTGCCACGCAGACGCGAGAGACTCTGAGTCCAAGGTTGATCTCAGGATGTGAAGGAGCGATTGAAGAGGCCTGCACGAGCCGTCTTGAGCTGGTGTCGGGCCGAAGGTTGAACGAGATGATGCTGGTCGGGCGGCAGGTGGCGGCTCTGGCTCATGCTACGATCAGGAGGCCGCCGGCCTCGAACGACACCGACGATCATGACCCTCACAGCTTCTTGAGCCGCAAGCCAGCAGCATCAGCTATGGCGCTCAACCCAGTAGCGCTCGTCTTCGAGCCATCACGACCGGCCGGCTCGCTGCCGATCGACTTTAGTCAGCCCACGACAACATCAGCGCTAGCGGTCGGCAAGGGCTCCACTGCCTCGCATTCGTCGACGCAGCGGCTCACGCCGATTCCGGCTCGACCGATCCTTTGCAAGTTCTTCCGCTCGCCGGAAGGCTGCCCTCAATTGGACAGCTGCCGCTTCGTTCACGGTGCGCAGCCCGTGCTGGCAGGAACGATGGAGGCACTGGCGTTGACAACGTCCGCAATTGTATGAAGCAGAGGCCGAAGGCTCGGTCGGACCCCTCGAGCCAGGCAAGCATCAGCGACTGAAGCGCGAGCAGCTCGCAGCTGAGCGAGCAGGGAGGGAGCGTGAAGAGGCCATCCGTAAGCTCGACAAGCGCCAGCTGATCAGCTGCAAGTCTTGGGTCGAAGGTGCGTTCAGATCGTCGGTTCGGCGCGAAGGGGCACATTCGTGCGACCGCACACTTCCCGCTTTCGTGCACTGATCGCTTCTTCCCTTCATTGATGCCTGGATCTTCAGGATTCTGCCACCGCGGTTCTGCCTGTATCTTTGCCCACTCCATCACGCCGCCAACAGTCGACGACGTGCTTGCTCGACAGGGTGCCGCAAAGTCCGACGTCGCTGCTGCTGCGCGGAAGGCTGTCTCGGACGGCGTGGCATCTGAAGACGACAACGAGGACTCGGACGACGATTCGAGCGATAGGGGTCGACCTTGCGCCATCTGCTACGAGCGACCGCAGCTCTACGGTCTCCTTGGTACGAATTGAGTGACCCATTTGCTCTCGCCGATGCCGAGTCTGACCTGGGCCCACTGCTGCTTACACTTCCTTAGAGTGCTGCAGTCATGTCTTCTGCCTCACCTGCATCCAGTCGTGGCGCTCGAGCACCGAGGGCGACTCACGCGACGCGGCCAAGACGTGCCCCTTGTGTCGGGAACGAAGTCGGTTCGTGACGCCGAGCTCGCGCTTCTTTCCCAACGGCGAGGAGAAGCAAGCACTCGTCAAGCGCTACATGCACAACATGGCCAAGAAAGAGTGTCGGTTCGTCTGAGGGGAGGTTTGCCTCAGTGTTCTCGCGGGTTTCGTCGCTGATCTCGTCGACCGGTCTGATCTTGCAGCTACTTTGCTGCCTCGCTCACAGAAGACCCGGAGCAGGCCCCAAGGTGCCCGTTTCGCGACCTCTGCTTCTATTCGCACTCCCACCCTTTCCCGGACGGCCCGCGGTACAAGTTCGGCCCAATTTTGCCCGCACTACCGCGGCGCCGGCGGCACCCGACGGGTAGTATGACGGACGACGACATGACCGCCTTCCTGCGCAATCTACGCGAGGATCTGATCGATCTGCGCGCGAGCTACGACAACGACCTAATCAACTTCGATGATGATTGATTTGCGGCGACGACTTTTGATGACTCTCTTGGATGACCTTTTCGCTTATGGAGCAATGGTGACAATGAGTGTGGGCTCGCCCCTTCTTTGAAAGGCCTTGAGGTGCCCGCCCTCGGACACACCGGAACCGTCGCGAAGTCAGCGGCGACGCGTCGCCTGCTGGCTCTTCCGTCGATCGTTCCTACAGGCGGCGCCGCAGCCGCCGTACTGCGCAGGTCTAGTCCTCCCCTTACTCAGCCGCCTCGAGTCGACAAGTTCGCACGCCTGTTTGGGAGGGAGCAGGTTCAGTGGAACATTGTCTGCCCAGGCGACATTCATAAAGGCCGTCAAGCTAGACGGACGGGACGGTCGTTTCCCCACGGAGGCGGCCTGCGCGTGGTCGACTTGGCCGCGACGGCTCGCGGTTGCCGGCGAGCCATAAACGGCCACCTGCCCAACGTCAACTCGTCCCTCTTTTTCTCACTATTGACGCTCTCGGGACAAGCACAGGACGGGACGGGCAGCATCAATCTTTCGCCATTGGAATTCGCATCTGAGCCCGATTCTGAAGTCGCCGCGCCCGCCGTCGCCGCCAACCACGCGTACTAGTCACCGACCGGCCACAAGCGACCGCACCCTCTCGTCAGCTCTCCCGTCCTCTCCTCGCTTCAGCCTCTCAGCCTGGAAGCGAGCTTTTTGTAGCACGTCGTCTTCTGTACGGCTGAACTGACGCTCGCAATCGTTCCTCTCAGAAGCAGGCGCCATTCCGACTCGGCCCTCTTCGCGCCGGCGACCCCTCTCCGATAGCTCGGCCGCAGCTTACCTGACCCGCCTTTGCCTACCTCCATCCTCCCCATCCTTCCCGGGTCTGACCTTGTCGACTGGTCGCGATGCGCTCAGGACGCTACCAGCTGCTGTCGACGATGCCTGCGCTGCCGTTCTCTCGTCAGTCGAAGAGGCACCTGTCGCCCGTCCCCCGGATTCTGGTTCTCTCGGGCATCGTCATCCCCTTTGTCGTCATCTCATTTGTTTTCTACAAGCTGGCCATCATCACCAACGCCTTCCGGACGTACGAGGCCCATCCTCCGACCTTTTCGGAGCCGTTCCGGGGCAAGGGCGAGGACGTTGAACCCCGGGTCGAGGCGTTCCCCCGGTGGACGACTGCGGACACGACCGACGTCGACGTGACGATTTGGAACGTCAAGAAGGAGCTGAGCGGGCGCTACAGCGCGGCTGGGCTCGAGGTGAGGCGCTGCTCGGTGCTTATGAGTTGTTGACTAGGACTAACCTGCCAGGGCTTTTCGTTCCGTACAGGAGTCACGCGTCAGCTGCCCGGCGATCACGTCACTTCGTGCCGACCAGCCGACGCTCCTGCAGGCCCGGTACGCGCACCTCTTTCCGTCATCGACACCGTCGCCCTATGTCGCCGAGCCGCAGGGCTTCTTCTTTGCGCTCAACCTCTACAACTCACGGGCCGTCATCCCGCATTTGACGGCGACGCTCTTGACGCTCGCCGGCCTGCTCGGCCCAAGCAATGTTCACGTCGCCATCTTTGAGAACGGTAGCAACGACGGCACGCCCGAACTCCTTGCCCACTTTGCGCGCGCGCTCACCGCTGCCGGTGTCGCCCACTCCATCAAGTCCGACTCGCACCAGACCGATTGGTGGACGGTCAACCGGATCGAGCAGCTCGCCGTCTACCGCAACGTCGCGATCGAGTCGGTCTTTGACTACTCGCCGGCGAATGCGCCGCTTTTCGAGAGCTCGCGGCTGACAGCCGAGGAGCGCCGGCGGCACCCGACGCTGCCGACCGACCTCATCTTTGTCAACGATATCTTCCTCTGCCCGACCGACGTGCTCGAGCTCCTCCACCAGCGCCGCTTCCAGGACGCGAGCGCCACCTGCGGTCTCGATTGGCGGGACGCGCCCTCGGGCTCGCTCTGGAGCTGGATGAAGGGCTACTTGAGCCCAAATTATCGCTTCTACGACAGTGCGTCCCGCTGTCGCCAGAGTTGCGTCCGCGCGAAGGCTGACGCCGCCTTCCCTTGCTGCCTCTCAGACTGGGTGACCCGCTCGATGGAGGGCTTCCCACTCCGGCCCCGGGTCGACATGTTTGGCGAACTCCGTGACGGCGTGCGGGAGCTCTTCCACTGGGACTCGGACCCGACGTACCTCATCCGCTGGCGGGCGGCGCTGCCGCTGCCCGTCTACTCGTGCTGGAACGGCGTCATCGCCCTCTCGGCCAAGCCGTTCCTCCCTCCGGCCGAGGGCGGGCACGCCATCAAGTTCCGGGCCGGCGACGAGGCCCACGGCGAGTGCGCCGCGTCCGAGTGCAAGCTCGTCGCCCGCGACTGGTGGTCGATCGGGGAGAAGCGCTGGGTGCTCGTCCCCCGGGTCGCCGTCACGTACGACGAGGAGGGCTACCGGAGCGACTACATCGAGCGGCGCGTCCGGCGGGGCGGCGTCGCCGGCATGCTGGCCGATCTCGAGCAGAAAAAGTTCCGCCACGCGCCGTCGGCGGCGATGCCGCTCGAGGAGAAGATTGACTGGAGCATGGTCAAGGACCCGGAGCAGGTCGTCTGCTTGTGCGTCCCGTTCCGCCTGCCTGCCGATGCTGCTGTGCGCGCACACACACACCCGGGCCTCCACAACTAACCTCGGGCCCGACCCGATCCTGCTCCTCTTCTTCCCTTGCCCCTTTTCGCCGCAGCCCTTACCACAAAGGCGATCGACTCGAGGTGCGTGCGCGCGGGGCTCCCCCTCCCTTCCGTCCCAACCCGGTCACTGACACCCCCCGTCCCTCCCTCCTCGCTCTTTTCAGGTCTGGCCCTTCTATCGCGAGGGGACGACGGTCTCGTCCACGAGCCGGCACGACTTTAATCGGACGGCGCACATCCCGTGGGAGGACATCATCCCGGGCGCGTGATGGGATGGACGTGGGGTTCTGATTGGGCAGCAGCACGCGAAAGCGCTCTCGCAAGATCGCTCCGGAAGGGAGGGGGGGGGGGGGGGGGAAAAAACAGCGAGGACAAGCGACCCTGGCCCTTTCTCTCTGTTTTCGGATGGGCTGGGGCACTTGCGAGCCGACACCTGACGGTCAGTCAGTCTTCATCCATCTCGTACGCCCCGTCGTCATCGTCGTCGTCGTCGTCATGGTTGTCGTCGTCGTCGTTGTCATCGTCGTCACCGTCGTCGGGGGAGCCAGGGGGAGCCGGGCCGTCCGCCTCGTCCGCCGGGAGGATCTCCTCGAGGCGACCGCTCCCTCTCCCGCTGCTGCCGTCGCTGCTGAGGCCGCCGTCGTCGGGTGGCAAGCTGGCCGGCTGTCGCGCCGAAGTGGTGGTGGGAGTAGGGGTGGGGCTTAGCCAAGGGGGTCCGCCCCTCCGCGACGACGACGACGCCGCCGACGACGCCGACGACGGCAACGGGCTGATGTCGCGCTCGAGTCGCTCGCGCTTGACCCTCTGCCGCCGCCGCCGTCGCCAATCATCATCGTCGTCGTCGTCGTGGGACGCCGAGAGCGGCGCAGGCGACGACGACGACGAGATCGACGCCGCGCTCGCCCCTGCTGGCGTCGTCGTCGTCGTCGTCGTTGGCTTCCGAGGCCGCCGCTCCCCCC